>JAJVSH010000010.1:1914479-1950639 GCA_021460005.1 Tetramorium alpestre
GTGTGTGTGTGTGTGTGTGTGTGTGTGTGTGTGTGTGTGTGTGTGTGTGTGTGTGTATGTGGAGCTCTCTCAGCTGCATTCGCACGATCCTAGTAATTTGTCGCAGCGGTGCATTCAACGCTGCGGATCGAAAGGATTAAAAGCATCTATGGATACACGACCCGGATCGAGTTGCAAAAGCAGTTTGTGTTAATAGCGTGCGATCTTTTCTGTCATCACCGGTAAGCTGCGATCGATAAATCATATATCGCGCAACAGCAGCGGGGCGCAGCAACATCTGTTTTTAGAACCACATAGTTAACAGCTTAATGCTGAGTTTATGGATCATTGTTTTTAGGCTGCACGCTACTCGCAAATGGCTGTTGTAGCGCGAATGTAAATTGATACTGAAGATAACATATGTAATATAATATATGTATATTATAGTCTCTTATTTGACGAAATTACGAATTCAACGATTATCATTTTATCATTATCGAAGAGTATTCTATTAGTTCTATTATATCTATGGAAATATCGATTATCGACTATTGTAATATTTTATTATGTGAAATATGAATCGTACGCCACTTGTCATGACTAAATAAAGAATTGAATTAATGATTAATACAAGATCAAGCGTATTTTTATCCAATATTGAACAATTCTTTATCGATCTTTCCGTATGAATAAAGTGGTATATATTTTAACAAAATACATATATTTTATATATTGAATACACTTAGATTTCGCGGTAACCTTCTAAGTAATCTTAGAAAATAAGTGTAATTATAATGTGCTTTTTTTCTGAAGAACATTCCAAGCCTTTTATCAATTTCACAGCACATTGACTATTAATAGCCATATAGGCTCATATTTGAATATATTTGCAGAATGGATCCGTTTTCCGTTTTCGTGTCATATCGGAAATACCGTTTCTTGTCTCTTCCGTGCGATTGCACTAAAGGTATTCGCGTCGCGCGATTTTATGGATGGTACAACGGAAGCGCATGAAAGCACGATGAATACGTTCGATGTGCATCGAGAAAATGCATGCGCAGAGTGGCAAGGCAAAACAACGTGATGAAATCAAATCCTTTTATAGTTTCCTGCGATTTTTTCCCAATCTTTCAAAGATCAGTGAATGATAGACTGAACGAACGGCTATAAATCATTTTACAGATAACATCTTCGATTTCATCGTATTTCGTTCTGATTAAATCGATATACATTAATTTCTAAAAAACGTTACGTTTTACACGTAATATGAATGAAAATGCATGAATGCATAAATGTCTTCTCTATATTCCTGTAAAATTCGACCGAATAAATTTACAATGTATTCAAAATTGTTAACGTCGAGTGATTTAACGACTAATTGTTGGGCAAACTCTCGTCGATGTTGTGCTTCCTCGAAATTTACGCGAGCGCTTCGCAAGTTCCCCAGTGTAGAATTACGTCAACGGAATTAACATTCGTCCGATAGACGACAATTTGTCTTTGCGCCATTAAAATTCTTCGAGGAGTTCCCGGGAGAGTTCCCCGGCTGAAACATCCTCCAACAACTCGGTTGGAGTAGTCGAGTCCTCGAAATGTCGCAAAAAGTTGGCCGATGTTAATGGGTCGGTACGATTACGTGAACCGCAAAGCAGCACGACCGGCCGCGACGCGAGAGGCAAAGAACAAAGTACCGTTATTCCTTGCGCCAAGATGCAGCAGCGATACTCTCGGCTCCTGGAGCATCATGCCACCGTGGACGAACTTCTCGCCGTTGAATTATGCATGATTTCCTGCCCTCGGTCGTCGTTGTAGCCGCTAACCATCCGCGTCACCGCCACTTTCGCCGCGCCTTATTTAATAATCGCAACGAGATCTCTCTCTTTCTCTCTCTCTCTCTCTCTCTCTAGTACTAGAAAGGCGCGACGATGTTGTTGTGGATGAGAAGCTTACGTGAGCCGTATATTCAAATGTTATCTACAGGCAAGACACAAATTGTACAATTGAAAGAATGTGGAGCAAAAGAGCATTTTTAATTCACTATTACTTAAACGTCCTTCGTATTGTGCAAAAATCTGATCTCTTCTTTTCACAAATACATACAAAATATCATTGAAAATTTTAATCTAATTAATGTCACGAGCTTGGTCACGGGGATATTGTTGCAAGTGTCATGTCAAAAACTAAGAATAGAATTTTCTTAAGTTGGACCAGCGAATACAACGAATATTCCGACACAGATATGCTCCATAATCAGGCGCCAGGATGCAAGCTCCGGTGATGCTTGAAACTTAATCCTTCGCGTCGTTATAAGATAACGGCACTCAGCATCGCGTAAACTTCATTGTTCTCAGGGTAAGCGCCTGACATAACATCGCCGTTACATCGTCGCATCGTCTCCATCGTTTCGAGACGATTGCGTCTCTCTTAAATAACATCGATCGTCGTGATGGCCCGACGTCCAATAAATTCATTTACCATAAGTGGATCGATTAATAGAGTAAGCGCCCTTCCTTTATGATGAAGAAAGACCGGATCGCTCGCAAAATGATGAGGAATAGACTAAATTAAAAGTCATTTCTAACATTTTTGTTTTAGGTTTACATAAGTCTGGTAATTCATGTAACTATTTTTATTGAAGAAATTATGATAAATGAGCTTAATAAAAAGAAAGCATTTTTTAAAAAATATATAAAAGACAATATTTTTACTGTTTAATATTAGGTAAATGAGCGTCTTGACAATATTATTCATTTAATAATTTTAATAATAATAATTTTATCAACCAACATTCAGTGTTTTATTACTACTTTAAGTAGCGGAAAAGTCTTGTAAAGCAAAGACGCTGTAAGAATTCAAAACAACTGAACTGGAATATAAGATAAGAACGCGCGCAGCGGAAAATGCTCTTCGAAGCAGAGAGAAACACGATGTACAGAGAATAGGATATACTGAAAATTTACCAAAAATACAAGAAATATATCATAGATAATAAATTATGACAGTGATTCTCTCATAACTTTGTCTAATAATTAATGATTGATAAATTTCAATAAAATTAATAAATATTATTATGGATTTCATATAATATTATATTTAGAAATATATTAAAAATATTTAACAATAGCAATATTCTGAAAAGTTAATTACATATTAATATAAGACTTTGTCAAAATTATTATTCGTCTATTTAACTTAACTGAATTTTATGATCTATAATCGGGAAGAATTACGAGATTGTTTCTTATGTAATTAAAAATTAATAAAAATATAAAAAATATATTTTCTAAGCAAGTTTTAAATCTATAATAATAATATGCGTACAAAATTGACGCGTTTAAATTTTCCAAAATATACAACATTTAAATTCACGTATCGCGAAATATTCATGAAAAGGTAAAAATATGAAACGTAATTTATCTCAGAAAAATTGATGTCCCGTGACAAGAGTACAATCGTCCCTTGAAGCCAGTACCGTTAAGAAGCAATAGAAATTCTCTATGGTGACATCACCGTCCGTTGTTATGCTAAAATTAGGAGCCGAGGTGTAGGGCTGGATGGGAAAAAAGAACCAATTGCGCTTCCTATGAATAAAAGGATGAGAGTCGCGCGCGGCCCCTTGGGGAAAATAAAATTTATATCGACGAAAATTTACTTCTCTCCCTTCTTCACTTCTCTGTCGTTATTTTATCGTGTGTAGCATAATGTTTCTTACATTATACAGAAAAAAAACATGTGAGAAACTTAAAAAAATAACTCCAAGCAAAAGCTGATTAAACAAAGTTTATTCTTTATAACTTGTATTGGCAATCAGGAGTTCGTTAATTCTTAATGTTTCATGCAGTCAGAAATAAAGATACAAAACTTCACAACTTTGTCAAACATTCCATTAACCTAAGTACGTTCTGCTAAAAATCCGCGAAAGCGTGATATTTGATATTGAATTTATGATGTCGAAAAAGCGAAAAGAAAGTCGCGTTACTGAAGAAAACAGCAAAGAGACAGTGGAGAGGAACAGAAACCACGGATTCCGCCAATCGTCGTAACGATTCCTATCCCGTTATCTTCGCGCGCACGCACGCGGCGCATACGAGCCGCGAGCCAAACCAAACGCGAAGTTTCGCAATAAGCTCGAGAATCACGCACGGCAGACACCAGCGCGTTATATTCGCGCGTTTTTTCAGCGCGTCTATTTGCCCGAAAAAAATCCGCTTGGAGTAAACGCGTCGCGAGATATAAAATGTACTCTTCGGATTTACGACGATGAAGGGTAAAAATAAAAAAGGACAGAGAGAGAGAGGGGAAAGAGAGAGGAGACTCGGGCACGATGATACATGCGTGCGTGCCGGCACGAGCGCACATGTATATGGATCAGAGAAAACGGTCGTTTTTGTCAGAGTGGGTAAAAAAACATTTCCCAGTTCGCGTAGGAGATGCGCTGGAGGCAGAAACAATTTTCGATTCGACGCATGCGAAAATTCATATCGCTGCGTTAAAAGAGGGCAGAGAGAAAGAAAGAGAGAGAGAGAGAGAGAGAGACTCGCGCGCGGAATGGCGAATCGACGTGTTTGCAAATGTTCGACGCGTGGCCGCGACGCCGTGATGGAAGAGAAAAATTGCCTATTTCAGCGTCCAGCATTTTCCCAGGCGCACTACCCGCCCGGTAATCTAGATTGTGGCTTGCATGTCGACGAAATATTCCCGGTGCGTGTACGATGACCGCGGCTATCTTTCTCTCCGCCCTTCTCGCTCGCGCGCGAAAACGCGCTCTCGAGGGTTTTGCGAGAGCGGGCACGGGACGTGACCGTTTGGCACGATACTTTTTGTCCCCCCACCCCTCCCCGCTATTTTCTTGGCCGTTTTTATACGCTTTCAGCGGCGGATTTACGACAAATTTCTGGTCTGCTCGGTAATTTTAATCCGACCGCGAGATCTGCCTGGTAAAAAATATTTGCCAGTTGTATTAATGTGCATTTCGCCTCGCGTGTTATTCCGCATCGCGGGCCGAGTAACGCCACTGGAATTAGTCGCTTCGACGTAACTATTACTTAAGAAGGCTTTCACGCATTGATTTCAGAGTCTAGTGTTATATCGCACAAGAGAAACTCTAGCTTGCATACCTCTCATTAAGTTATCACGCTTGTTTTATCTTTTATTTCGCGAAAAGAGAAATTATTTTTGTGCAAAACTTTTTTTCAGCGTGCACCCTTTGGATGCGTAAATTAATTTATCTCTAAGCGGGCCCGTGACGTAACGTCGTTACGCTCTAAACATAGGCCACAAAATTCACGAGGGCCGAATCGACCGGTAGATGCATTTGTTGTAGCGCTCGACACGACGGCGGTTTTTATCAGCGTGGATCTTCTTCCGTGTCGCACGCACGGAGGAAAAGGGTTACGATTGCAATATAGTTGAGCGAGCAGGGGAGAACGGGTCGGTTGCTTGGAAAGTCGGTGAAGTATTAGCATGCTCATGTCACGCGAAGAATGAGCGCCGACTATTTGTACGCCGTTTAAGAGGCTTCTGTATACCAGAAAATATGATACGGACAGAGACCGAAATCTTTATAATAGCTCCCATGTCAATACATCCCGAATAATGTTACTTGATTATACAACTGTATTTATTAAATTCATTTCAGGCCAAAATATGTTTAATCATATTACTGCTTACGTTTAATAAATGAGAAGTTTAGTCGAACTTATTTTTACGCTCCTTATGTCCTTAATATATGTCTCAGATAGATCTTTTTCCGACCCAGCCAGACGATTAGTATAATAAGATTTTCTCATCTATTTGCATCATCGTCTGATAATTTTTTCAATTCTATTTTTAAGTTTCTCATGAAAATAAATTGCTTCAACAAAAATTTCGTTTAGCACCTATCTATTCCAGTTGACAGTAATTAAAACACGCACCCCTCTTGCGTGTGAACATGTCATGCTCCTTATCGCGAGTAGCTTCGTTGATACATGCGGTATCTAACAACCTATCGAATCTGATAAATAAAATATACATCCTCTTGTATACATGCGCGCGTGTANGTATGTATGCGTCAAGAAATCTCGTGTTTCTTATCATAAACAAGCATGTTTTGTCGAGTCTTTATAGTTACCCATAAAAAAAGAATTCCATCATCTTGAAAAGACAAAGAAAAGAGAACAAAAGAAGAACGCTCGTTATCAGGAGGAAAAATCGAAGTCATATGCGAGTTTGCGCAACATTCCCCCGTCGAGATAAGGAGATGAAGAATTCTCGGGAAAACACGTAGCCCTGTATGTCGGGAAAGGCGCGACGAGAGACGCGATTTATTGGATGAAATGCAAATTGAATCGTAGTTAGCGAGAGGGTGCCGAGAAACGACGCGAGTAAATCGTGCCACCTTCCCGCACCTCTTTCGGTTCTCCCTTTGTCTTGCCTCACCCTCTCCCTCTCCCGCCTTAAGAGTCACTACCTCTCGCTGCCTCGATTCCATCGTGTTCTTTTCCCGATAATTCGCACATAAATTCACGACAAATTGAAATAAAAACTGGGTCGATCGAAATGCAATTTACCTGAATGCGCAACGCGGCAAGAAGGATCGAGGCAGAGATCGTTTAGTCGCTCGAGAGTCAATCACGCGTGGGCGCAATTTTCCCCGTGCGATCTCCTCGCCGTTAATTGCCTACTTTGCATGTTTCTGATTTCCGCGTGCAGCAATCCATGGCAATTACTGAATTCGTCGGCTCCCATCGAAACCCCCGGCTCTTCTTTCGGAGAAATCGCTCGTGTTGGTATCGTTTGCGCTTCCACCACGCGTTTCATCCCCCGCGTACGTGTTATTTTCGAGAATTTTCACGGGAAGAAATTTATATCACACGTTTCGCCGGTACGGTGTTTTAAATGGCGAGTCCAAATGGCGCCTTTTATTGCAACATCTATTAAAAGAATACGCATTATAAATAAATGTCAGTGCTTTCGTCACATTTACATTTTGAGCAAGGGGACTTTTAATGACGGTTATTTGCCGCCGAAAAAATTTGCAAATAAAATTGGGGTTGCTCTCGTAAAATTCAGAAAAAATATCATTCTCTCTCAGTATATGCTCATCACTATGATAAATATGCTTTCATCCCTATTTTTATATTTTTCTTCTCTCTTTCTACACATCGTTACGTCTGCGTTTATATAAATCAGAAACTCTATGTTGTTGCTTTGATGTGGTTTTCATTTATATTGATTATATGCCAGATGCTTCATTACTCTCTATTGGCCTACCACAAAGTTACCAATAGTATAAAATGCTTTGAAGTTAAATCGTAAACTCGTATGTGAGCATAGTATCATGCAGTACAAGCACGAATAAACATAATGCGAGAATAACATTTAACAACAACTTCTGGAAAACTTCTTCCAAAAACTACTAAAATGCATTTTAGAATTAAATGTAACACCTTCGCGTATGCACAAATTTGTCAGTTTCAGCATATAGCCGTTGTACTTTTAATTAAATTTTTGCAAATGCACGTAAGTATATAAGTCTGAAAATTTAAATGGTGCAATAAAGCACATTTATCGTAAATTGGGTGTGTTACTATCATGTTGCAATACAAGATTTCGAATTAATCAAGTATTGACAATGACGTGGTTGAAAATTGTTTTGTTAGGCATATATGTATAAAATATTTCGACGAAATAATCGCGAAAGATTAATGTATATTTATTGTTTATCGGAAAAAAGTCAAATGTTCGATACATGAATTTGCTGGTGAAGTCAAGTGGACATTTTTCACAAAGTTAATAAATAAATAGATAAAAATGGCAAATTGTTTCGCAGTAACAGAATTGCGAATATATCAGACTATTCTGAAAACGCAAACTAATTGCAATGACAGTTATAACAGTCATAATGGCAACAGTTTTTTTAAATTAATGAAAATATGTGAATTGAAGAACATTAGTTTGAAAAGGTGAAAACAATATTCAAAAATTCATTTTAAGCATGCAGTTATCTTATTTAAAATTCAATATAGTGTATATTTAAAGTGCTCGTGATATTCGTTTAATTAAACATGAAATTTGAAAAATAATCACGACTGTCGACATAAAATAGATTTTGTAAAAAATATCTTATATTGTAATTGTTACTGAAATACGTGCTACTGAAATTCTCACTATTTAAGGATTTGCATTTCAATTTGTGCTAATATATAATTATATAAATGCATTCGTCAGACGCAAAAAAGCATTTCTTCACTATTTAGAATAGTTAAAAAAGTTTATATATTATATATAAAACAAAAAGATATTTATATAAAAGAAATTAGGATCGAATTTTCCTATAATCGATTTGATCGTTAATTAATATTTTATTAAAGCTAGATCTGATTTTAAAAAATATGTTAAATATTTGTCGGAGAGTCTAGCATATTCGACTAGTTGCAATTATAGTAATTCTATTAGTTTGCCAATATTTCTTGTTTACCGATATTTTCATATTTCAAATAACTGCACCGATATTGGTTTATTATTATACAATTATTAGAGTATATGTGCATACCTATATTTATCTTCGAACATAAAAGTTATCCTAATAATGTATTAACTGGATGTGAAATAGCACGAATAATAATTTCTACTCAAAATTTCATCCATTTTATTTCATGGTAAAATTACAAATAGATTCATTGCGACGCTATAAATAGAAACACGCAAAGCATTTCGTAATGTATCATATCAAAATTATGACATATGTAGATGATACGTAAGCTGAAAAGTATGTACAGCTAAATATCTCATAAGACGTTCGGCTGATCTAAACATGATGCCCAGCTAATTTCGATCGCTACAGACCGCGTGCTTGCGTGATGCCGCTGGCATCTTCACGCTCCACATGTCGAAGGCAGGCCACGAGAATTCGCAGTCCGAACGGAAATGCACAGATTCGAGCGTACATTCAGGGATCGATATGTCGCATTCCGTTCTAATAATAACCGACGGTGCATCGGTACGTCCGACCGATTACTCATTAAAGCTGTCTGCACGACGATATGTTTCGCGAAAATACCAATTATCGATCACCAATGCGTCCCTTTACAAATAAATACGCTATTTATAAACGATCGACTTTGATACTTAATTATGTGGTTTATTCAACACGCGCGCGTGCGCACGTACATCTAAAGATCAGACAGCAAATACATTTGCTTACCTCGCAATTAGGTACGATAAATGCATCTCCGTGGAATGCCAATTTACTCCAATCTGTAAACAAGAAAACGAAAATATCATTCTATACTCTATTATAACATATTTAGATATATTACGAGTAAAATGGTTTAAAATTATCTTATAAATCAATTTCGCTTCAATTTATATTTCAAATCTATACTACCTTTATTATCATTTGATTTCCATTTCATTTTAATTTTTCAAGTTTTAACCTTTTGGTAGCTAACTATAATTACGGATAATTACAAAACTAATTTATCTCGCATATATAATCGATAAAAACAGATGTGACGGTAAAAATGAATCTACGTATTTGTTTAATCATTCCGTACAAAATCTGACACGGTGGCATTTAAATTCCTATTAGTTGCAATATCCCGAATATGCCGAAGAAAAATACAATAAATGACGATGCCAGATGCTGCACCGTAATAAGGAGCGCATCTTTGTCCCACCGAAAGGAACCGGGGATCCCCGATCTAATTCTATTAGCAAGCTGGGACATTCCAATTAACGAATTCTTGCCAACCGAGTGGAATTAACAAATTCTTGCACACAATCTGGCGCCAAATGTCGCCCGACATGACTGAGCAGCTTGCGATACATTTTAATTAAACATTCGTATTCTTTTCCATATACATAAATTATATGTAAATCCATGTTTTTTAATCATCGTTCTCAGTTACTTTAAAAGTAATGTAAATACTTTTAAATAATAAATTGTATAAAAATATTGTACAGTTAATGTAACATTTTTATTATATTTTTAAAGTAATAAATATTTCCTTAAAAACAGTAAAACTAATATATGTATATAAAACAAAGTTCAAATTTGAAGATAAATGGCAATTGTTTAATATGTGTACAGTAATAAATCATTCAGAGCTTAAAATGTAATGGCATATAACTATGACAGTAGCAAACTAGGAATATTAATCATGCGAACTTAATATTTTATGAGGTAGAGTATGTTAACTACGTTCCTATTTGAATATGCTACTGTAATGAATTCTGGGTGCCCCGTATGTAAATCGACCGCCGGAAATGTCGATTAACCAATGATATGACTGCTATGATGTGATGAAATTGCCTTTACCATAAAATTCAATTTATATACGCGAATTAATAATTATATAAACTATCCCAAACACCATTTACATTTACACTTATACGTGAAAATTATTGCGGGATCGGTATATTATTAAAAAATATATTCTCACATAAAAATCGTTTAATGTCACTTATTCTTTTATTTTTAAATTATCATCCAATTTTATCGACGATTAGCAATTATTCTCGAAAATCACTGGCCTCGGTAAAACTTTGTGGAAACAATCGTCGCGATCGAAAAAGAACGTGCGCTGTATAAAGTTAAAAGGGTTTTGTATGCATGTCTGATGGCTCGTTGAAATGGAACGTTCGATGTAATACAATCGTCGTGTTTGCGCACAGAGTTCCATGTTGGATTCTCGCGTACCCTTCTACCGCCCGTTCTATCGCCCATATTCTCTTTACCTCCTTGCCTCTTCATCCGTTCTTCAACATCTACACGACTGCGAGAACGGATCGTGAGATTGAGAAACTTTTACGTCTAACGTACGCCGCTTTTGGCAGATAATAGAGTAGTGGAAACGAAGAAGAAGCGAGAGGAGACGAGGAGAAAGAGGAGATGAAGAAGGAGGAAAAGAAAAAGAAGAAGAAGAAGAAGAGGCAAGAAAGGTCGACCTAGCCGCGTGACCTCCATCCTGAAGCGAGGGGGGTAATAGCAACTCTCCTGTCAAGATACAAGGATGAGAAACACACGATGTCAAAATGCCTTCTAATCGCGTACCGTTCTCTCTCACCGTGGGAGCACCCAATCCCACGACTTGCAGGACCTTGGCGCTTTAAAAAAGGATTTAATAGTCATCGAGCCTGAGAGCCGGAGGTCTGGCGAGCGCGCGGGTGCAGGACGGAGGCAAATTCCGTCGATTGCCACGACGTCGAAGCGCACGCTTGGATCGTAACAACCAACATCGTAGCTGCTCATCCGGATATATAGCGCATATCGAGATTACTCAGTCCCCCATGAATAGAAATATTCTCGAGTCTAAATCTTTAATGAACGTTTTCAAATATCGTACGAAAATAAAGAAAAAGAGTTCGTCATTTCATCGAAAATTCCAGATAAAAATTCCAGCGCATTTCAGCCGAGGTAAACTTCCGATAATTATACCGATAATATCGGGCCGTATTATCGACGTTACATGGATAACGTTAAATTAATTTTGATACACATAATGCTACATATAATGTCGATCGTAGGACGTGGACAGAACCGAAGTATTTAATGTAGACGTATTATCAATGAACCAGTTGGTTGCCGCAACGCGCGTGTATATGACAATCCATCTATTTCAATCAATGAGGACGTCCGTCCAAAGTAACGGATCGTGCGTTGCGTACTTGAAATTTTTCTAGGGTCAACTAACGTCAGTTTGTTCGGACAGATGACATCTCCGTTATCGACGCCATTGTAACACACTCATTTTCCGAGCCTGTCTCTCTTTCTCTCCTGCACACTCGAGTGATGCGCACCGACGGACCGCACGCATGCAAGCGGAAGACTGTCAATTCAGTCAATACCGGCCGCGCAGCAACGAGACACGCATTACTTAATCTAGCAACATGTCCCCACGTGAAGCTCCCCATTTAGAACGCCTGATGATGAAGCCAAATTCGCGCTCGCGTGATAAACAATCTTTTACAATGCCTCAGTTGCAACAATTGCATTAATAATGAAGTAACGAGCACGGGAAAAAAATTCGGAAGACATCCAAGAAATTCATCTAATGAGTAATTCATCTATTGACAAAAAACGTAAAAATACATACAATTTTATCTCGACCTGTGCCATCAATTGCGAAAATTAATTTAAATCTCTAAATTTAATCCTACGTACTTTTACGACGGGATTTAATATTTGATATTTGCATGTTAAAGTCTTTTGCAATATCGTATGCGGCTTCTCACCGCGTGCTCTTTTCCCTTCGCGTTTTTTTCGTCTCCTTTTTAATAAAAGAAAGAATCCTGGAGGAAAAAAGATGGTTCCTGTCGGTCGGAAAGTCGAGACTCCATCTCTTGCAAGTGCGGCGCGCGTACCGCGAGATCTCGTGGCACGTTTGCGAGCACGAAGGGTCAGTAGCCCCGAGCGTGTTTGCAGCGAGCAGCTCCGTGGCCTCGCAAACTGGTTTAGCAAAAGTCAAGATCTAGATCGCGACCTTCTTGCAGCCGTTCACGACTTTGCGCGAGCTCGCGATGGCGTCTTAATACGCGAGAACGCGCGTAACGAGGTTTATAATAGCAATACAGTGTGAGGCAGCGTGCTTCCCTCTTGATCGCACGCGTAATTCGATGCGGATGAGTATATCGAAAGCTATCCATCTTATAAACAACAGACAGATGATTTTCGCTACATAGAACGGCAAAACAGGTAAATAAATAATTGCACGTAACTGATTTTGATCAAACTCTAATTATACGTTGTTAATATGGACGGATTGATAGCAGTTGCTGCTCGCGAATAGTAAAAACAATTTGTATAAAGCATAAAAGATTAAACCGAATGAAGCTTGATGATATAAACTAATCGCTTTCCAAATTACTCTGTCATTAATCCTACACCGCTGTTAATTACGTGGCTGTAATGCTACGTGAGCAAGAGTTATCAGATGTACGAGGACTAGGCTTTTACCGTTAATGCAATCCATTATTCGTTCACAATATCGTTGCGAAGATCATCACGAAAACGACTAATAAGCATTCCTCGACACAATATTTTCTTTCGGTTATCAATGAGCATCGCAGAACATTGCAAACGTTTTCTTTTTCTGTACAGCTATTCCCCGTGCGACCTTATAAAATATGAGCCAATTCACGCGCAGGTATAAGAAATACTAATCGACGACAAGATAACGTCCTAACGATTTATGAGTTATAATAGTCAATTACAAACTACAGGCTATATGTTAATTAATCAGCTCGACTGTGTCTTACAAACGGCGCGACGTATTTTACCACGATAAACAACCTGCACGTTACTTCGAATGGCATTATGTTTATTAGTCGCGCCACGTTAGCGACATTTACGACATCCGCGCGACACTTCCGTCGTAAAATACGACCGCGAAGTTACACCGCGGTTCGACAAACTGTTCTAATTACTCCCTACATTAATAGTAACGCGTTAACGTCAACGGCTTGCCGCACGCGTGACAAACAATACGTCAAGCCCGCGGCAGGTTAGTCCGGAGACGTGTCATACGTCTCTCACATGCCGCGACGGCCGCAAAAATATTCGCGTCGTTACGCGCGTAGTCGTCTGGCGCTTTTGACGAACATCCGCCACGCGATTAGACCGTATCGCGAAGCGGCAATACGAAGCCGCGCCGCACGCAATTCGCGGACTCTCTTCCGTGCCGGATGTGATATTTTTATGGCGATGTAACGCGGGCGAGCGGTTAAATAACGACCGACGCGCGTCACTCGAATGGTTTTAATTGTTCCGCGTCCCGGTAATAGCTGGCCGATGTATGGTACGTTTTACGCTTTTGCGGAATCGTACGCGTGAACGCGCGCGATCCGGTGAAGAGATCCGTCGCGCGGCGACGATAAAACGAAAAGAAGTTACAATTGCGGAGGACGCATGCGAGATAATAAGACGACGACACACGTACGTGTGTACGCACATGTGTGCAGCTCATCATCCCGATGGTTTGCTCTCGTTTACTCGCGGCCAAGTCAACTCTATTCCGCGTCGCGATACGAAGCAAGCTAATTCTTCCCGATCTCTTCGCCAGCGAGATTGCAGCCGCGCTTGTCGTATTGCCGTCCTATCCGCGCGACAATGCCGCCCGCTCACGCGATTCCTCTCATTTCCGCCTCGCTGATGAGATGGCCCGGCGGTAGAGATGGCACGCGAGAGATCCCCGCGGATATTACAATGCGCCGTGACGTTTCACGGATATCTCCATTCTCGCGTGAGAAGGACGCGCGAGGCGAGGAACGGGAATGGAAGGAACTCGAGAGAAGGCGAAAGAAGGCGCTTCGCCCGCCAGGCAGGATCACGCAGTTAAGAAGTTTCCCCTTGGAGCTTTTTCTACGATTCCACGCGGGGTTGGGGTGGGTGCCGGGTAGGTTAGCACCCCTTCCGGTAATCCTACTTAGGAACTCGGATAATGCCGCCGCGGCTATGAATAACGGTGGGATTACGCAGCGAAAGTCGGCGAATGTCTTTTTTCGCGCGGCGCCGAAGCCGCCAGCTGGAACTTTCGAATCTCCGTATCGCGCCCGCTGTTTGACTTTCCACCGCTATCAGACAGCACGCGCTAGACCGATGATGATAACCCTCAATTATCACCATTATATTTATTGCGTAGCTACTTCTAATTATATTTTCATTAATTCATAAACAATATGATCTTTTCTTGTTACAATTTCAATAATTGCAGCTATAAATACAGAAAGTAACAATTTCATTAATGCCGATATTTTAGTCACTTGTATATTGAAAAATACACATTTGAACGAGATGCAAATAGAACAAATTTATAAAGACGGATGCCGCGAATAATTAAACGAGATACTTATTATTAACCATTTGTTATTTTAACTGAGATATTTCTGTTAGGAATATGTCATTTGTCTCATACATTTACGTGAACTTATATTTGACACCGTGTTGATAATGAGTAAATTGACGTGTGACAATTTTAAGACATCAGTTTATTTTAAAACATCAGATAATTGTATTTTTGTGTTGTAACAAATGGGATTAGATTAGAGTTACCTTATAATTTAAGTGACATGAAAAGGATTATGTACGGACAATTTGTTAGATGAATTTAAAGATATTTCAAAATAAACTCTTGAGAAACAAGATTTTATCGATTGTAGAACAACGTATTGCAAAATTATCATAATTTCCAGTTATTCAGATATATTTTTTCATATCAAAATTTCCAATTATTCCGATATATTTTTTTTATATGTAATTTCGTTTGCTTATTCTTATTTACGTCTCCCATAAATAATTATTTTCTCTTTCTCTCTAGAAAAAATTTTATATATATGTATGTATGTATGTATGTATATGTATATATACAATTATTAACAAAATCAACATGCTGAATGAATAGCAATTACACAAAATCAACGTTTCGAAATTTATATGCTATTAATGTAATATAGTTCTATTACGATTGCAATTTTCCACTTCATACATCATTGGCAATAAAATATGAAATATCTAGAATGCTTGTGGAAAACCACTAAAAGTCAATGATTATTGTATTTCGGTCCAATAATTAGTATTCTGTCGCAGATTGTAAACCAACATTGCGCTTTTAAAAAAATACGCATTAATAATTGACATTTATACTGTCAATTGAAACATTGAAGATATATTTAATATATACATAATCATATTATAATATAATTATCATTATATTGTAGTCTCATAATTAGCAATGTAAATTTTTCAAACATTAGCCATTTCATTAATTTCATTTTATACGAAAATTTAGTTAAAAGTCTAATAAAATCTGATGATTCAGTTAACCAAAGTGCCAATTATCATCATTAACTATCGTTTTTCGAAATCACATTTAATTAAGAAAAAACTAAAACACTTTCAATTTCTTTATATAAAGAGATATTTAAATCTAGGTACATGGCATCAATTTACATTTAAAATTTGACCCAAGATTAAATTAAATTTAGTTTTAGCTAATTTTTAATTTACATAATTTGCATATCAGTTAATCTCTTATTGCAGATAAAAATATATCCATCAATAATAAATTAAATGTTCTTCTACTCGACATAAAGGTAGCTTTCAGAGAGGGAAAATATCTTGTCTTTTCAAGAAAATGTTTAATATATTGATAAAATGTCATAAAACTCATAAAATGTCTGATACATTATCTAATTATAATATGTTATCAAAAATTCTTTCATTTCATTTGTAAACTTTACATCAAGAATTCTTGAATTGTCATGTTAACCTAATTTCTAAAATAATATAAATTAGATTTTAGACAGATACAATAATCCATTTTATGCAAAATACCTATTTATATTTAATATAAATATTTTCAACTGTAAGAGGAACGTTTATGTGCATGAAATAATAAACATCTTTATCGATCAGTCCCAGACTCATAACATTTAATGAACTTGGCCTCGGTTCACAGTCTCTCACCGGACGACCTTGTATCGCAGACGACGAAAAACACCTATTCGACGAGAAGTCCGAACTTTCACAATGAGACATCATAGAAAACATTCGTGATCACGCGTACGTGCTTTTAAACTACAAGTCACTGCACCGCATTATCGTTGGGAATGTATCACCGGCATTATCATATAGCCATCCCACGCTCACTAAAAGCGGTTGCTTTCGCTTTCGGCGATACAATGAACTCTAGCATCCGTGATTAAGCCGCAGTTTGTATCGACCGACGCGACGTTGGCCCGCGTAACCGACAGCGATTTCAAGACGCCATTTTTCATTTTCTCACGCTGTATATATTGACTAATGGGCGCGATAATTGCTTTCACGGCGATAATTGAATGAGTATTCGACGAGTCAATGCGCTAGCAACGTCCCAGACGACCGACCAAGAGCATTTTTTTTATCACCGACGAGTCAGCGCGTTTGAAGAAGTCGTCTCGAGGGGTAAGATAGTGCCATCCTTCACATTTAAGAGGATTAGCAGAGTCTGCTTATGACTGCTAAGACGGTCGCCCCTTTAGTCTTTGCCTCCGACGCGCAATCACGCAGAATTAATTAAATTCTAGACTAGAGGAGTAAAGCATAAAAGTGGATTATTTCTGTGATAAATGCTTAAAATCGAGTAAACCTGTACTTAACACCTGTGTTAGAGTCGCTCTAAAATTTACAAATTTACACATTCACTTTATAATAAATTTATGATATTTACAAGAGACACTCCATCTTCAATTTCCTTTTAATATTTTCGTAATAAGAAAAGTCGCCATACACGCTCGGTATATTTAAAGTCTTTAACATCCGGGGGTACATAATATCCTCCCTAAGATCTCACCCAGAAGGTGCGCTTTATAGCGCACCTTCTATAAGCGTCTCCCAGACACTTTACGACCTACCTTGGTAGTTTCACGGACATGCTAACGAATCGAACAGTCATTAAGCGACATCGGCGTCCGGTAATGTCGGCGAGACACTTAAAAAGTAATTTGCCGGGGAACTCGTGAGAGGAAAACGGAACGTAGCCTCGGAACCACCTAAAAGCCGCCGTCCACAACGTCAGGCGTTAATTAGAAACGTAGATCTGAAGAGAAAGCAGGCATCAGAAGCTTTGAGACGACGAAGGAAACGTGACTTTTATTTTCAGGCAAATGAGAATTTGATCGTGAGCTCCCGGAAAATACAGAAACAAAATTGGAGCAATGTGACAGATTTGGCACGGTGATTTCCTTGCCATTAGTCGCGTTTTACACATATCTCTGTGTATCTACAGAGAATATCAATAGACATTTGACAAATTTACATACAAAGATATTATTATTCCAAGTCTCGCATGATAGCTCGAAGTAATCGAGCCGTATTGCCTTTCCAAACGTTTGCCTTTCACCCGTGCACGGGAGAGAAATTGAAACCGCTTTGGATTAACAGCGTTAGATTAATTTCACCGTGGATAATCGAGCGAGTATACAGTTGGCGAGCGTGACAAGTCTGTTTTCATTGTTGACAATACAACGGGGCAACTTGCACGGCAGCTTCGTCGTCGCGCTTGAAAAGATGCGAAGAAGAAACGGAGCCATTCCGCACGCGAGCTTCCGGCACGGTCCAAAGATATCGTGCGCTCGCTCTCTCCCGTTCCCGCTCCGCGGAAAATCTTTTCCCGTGTGCCTTCCCCTATTTCGCAGCACCTACGGAGGCACAAAGGGGTAGTTTAGGCGTGCAAACGCGGCCTAACGATGGGGCCGTGATATCACACGCGCGCGCGCGAGAGCGCGCACATATTTGTATGCGCGTATCCACGCGCGAATAACAACGGCAATGCACCTGCATAGTATCCGGATACGCGACCGTCTAGACGACGGACGGCCCCATTGTCTCAGGACACGCGCACCCACCATCACGGGATTGAGATTACACAGGCGAACGTCATCAAAGCAGCGATGCTATTGTGCGACTAAGTAATTTAACTGGCTCATGAAACGAAAGAGAGTGGAAGGAAACGAGTCGGTTGGCGCGCGAGTGCTCCGGTTAGCAGTGTCGTTATGCAAACGACGGTGTGTGTAATTGATAACGCGTTACGTAAAGTCGGAAGCGGGGAGGAGGGGGGCAGTTAGCGCACGTTATCCGTAAAAAAGTTTCCCCCGTGCTCTGCAGATTCAATCTCGTTGATTAAATTGATATCTTGATGAAGTTGTGCATGTAAACTGAAAGATTGTGAACACAGAAACCTCCCCCTATGTGTTGGCAAAGTGTTTACTTTTCGTTATTGTCGCCGTTGTTTGTAATCGTTATAGAGTTTTCGTTTATCAATTTGCATGCGATTTTACTCATATGTTAATTTCAGTGCGCGAAAACAGAAGAAACAAATATTGTGTTTCGTGCTTTGTTATTTGGAAAATTCTCTCGCCTGTTGCGCGCATAAATTTAATTATAATTAATTAAGGAAATGGATTGTAAGAAGCTTGGAAAATAATTAATTAAAGACTCACAAAGTAAAATTCGCGACACAATATGTTATTAATTAAATAAAGAGTGCGGCTATTATTATTCCTTTATTCGCTGAAGTTTCATATAAACATTTAGTTACACAAACAAGAAGCAATAAGCGTGCACGGAAAAGAAAAACGAAATACTAAATAACAAGATAAACGTCACCGAACCACGAAAGCTACCTATTATGCGGCTAAGTAATTTAACCAACTTAGGATACGAATAAACTGAGGAAACCAGTCTTCTGTTCACCAAATATCTCGCGACGCGATATACCGTGTTATACATTAACTTGAGGACACTAACCATGACAACAACGAATTATACAATAAATAATGGCACGTATACACGAGTGCAAGCAACCAAATATATTATACCAGGATGCTTTCTTGGTTGCAGAAACGCACGGCGGTACGTACGAGAGAACATAACTTGTCCATAACTTACTAACATTAAGAAAAATATGTATAAATATGCTATTGCCTGCTGAAATTTATGTATTCTTCTTTCCTTCATGCTTCCGATCGACTGCATATTGAACGAAATAATATCAAGTCTATTAATATTCTAAAAAAAATTAAAATACGATAAAATCCATAAGCAATTGAAAAAAATCAAGGTCCGAGTTAAAAAAACTTAGGCTATCGCGCTATTATTGATCGATTGATTTGAATATTGTAATCTAGTAAAAATAAAAAGAGATAAAAGATAAAACAAGAAAAGATAAATGATATTAATGTGCTTAATGAGTTCGTCACAATTCGAAGCGCTCGTGAATCCGAATGAACCGTCACGGATTTGATAATTGACGCGCGGAAGAATTCCCTCTCGTCAAGAGTGAAACCATTCCGCTCGGTCGTGAGAGCGGGCTCGTTACCAAGTTTCCGATCTCGCGGGAGGATCGACTTCCGTTCGACGGTCTGCCGATTCCCATTCCCTACATCTCGCGATAATTTCTCACGCGGCTCACGCCGCGATTGGCCGCGAAAGTTTCCGCAATGCGACAAATGCGATGACACCTTCGCGCCGAGTACCGATATGCTAGCGCGCGCGCGCGCGCGAGCGTCGTTCTTTCAAGGCTGTAAGTGGCGCTGGTCAACGCGTGGCCAGCCGAGCACACAATACACGCCGTCGCTGGGGGACAAAGGCCGCGACGGTAACGGAAGGGCGCGCGATAGAACGAAACTTTGAATGTATCCTGCCAGGTCACCTCGAACAATGAGTAATTGTCGCCGAGATAAAGGTCTGACGGTAACGGCGGGCGGAATACGAGCATTGCCGTTGTTAACGGTTCACGATAATGCCGAAACGATGGCGGAACTCCGCGGTAACGGGTCCTCTCCGGAGGAGCTATAATTCGGGCGAAAACCGAAGCTGAAGCGTAAATCGATAACAAACGTGAATAATCACATTTTCTTTCAATTCTGACTTCCGGCGCGGAAACCCCCATCTCGAGAATATCGTTCGGAAATCCGCTAAGAAAATCCATCCGCTAAGATCTCACGAGCAATCTTCAATACAAACGTTTCGTGACTCAGCGTCTCGTAAGCTTGCTTCCAAGCTATTACAGGTTTCGCTGAAGGAAACAGTAGTAATAATCCACGCTCGGACGGACAATGGCACCATGGGAAATGCAGCTTGCATCGGCTTGCAAGACAATAACTCCCCGCGAAACAGAAGTGCATCTCTTTCATCATCGAGAAGAAGAAAATCTTCATTCCTTAAGGGATTGTCATGGAAAATTCGACATAGTACAAAAATTACACTTTTTAAATAGCTCCCTTGAAATCTTTGTAACATCGAAAAATAGCGGCGAATATTTTCTGAATGCAGCTGAAATTTCATTAAATTTCCAATATCCTCGCTGGAACGAGCGACGAAATAAAAAATAGATGCGGAAATTAGGGCATCCCAATGTTCGCCTAAGAGAAAATTCGGTGACATGCAATGAATAATTACGTACGTCAGCGAGGACAACGGAAGAACCAATGCTGGCTTAACATGGTTTATAGATAAATGCCCAAAACACACGTTGCAAGAAGAAAGCATGGACAGAGAGATCCGGGAGGAGAAAAAAGCGAGGAAGAGAAATGTCAGAGATTATACATGGACAAAAATTCAAATGTTTCCCCGTCAGCAGCACAAATCCTTCCGAGCTTCTTTGAATAACAGATAATATCGTCAGAGAAAAAGATAAAGAATAGAGAGGAGAGAAGCGCAATGGCGCACACGTCGACGAGAACGCGTAGCGTCGGAGACGGCAATATATCAGCAGTAGACTGTACATAAACAAACAAAATTACACCTATAGCAGCAGCGAGCTTTATGTACTCTGTATTTACAATTTTATTTCAAATAACACACGACTTTTCCGATAGTTAAGATTATCAACTTTATTATTTGCAAAAATATAATATGAGTTTTGATGTCATGCGTGCGTACTATTTTTTTTATCGGTAACATATTTTGTGAATTTTAATTTCCTTCGTCATGGCTTTACTTATCCGCTTTTTATCAGAACGTGACACACACAGACACACACACACACGTCGTCTTATGTAAACATTAATTTCATCAAGTATTTCTGCCTATGCCGGCGAAATTATCGCTCCGCGAACATCTAACAGCGGAAAATGACATTATCAAGATCAATAAGCTGATTCCATCATATTTTCGCGTACCTGTTGATAGTAACTCTGATGTTGAGCAAAGACGACGTCATAAATCATCCGTGACAGTATCGCGGAGACGAGAGAGCCAAAGCGCAGTAGTTACAGTCGTCTAAGCAGAACGTCAACGGCAGTAGAAAGAACGGTAATGTCGGCGTCGTTGTCGTCGTCGTCGACGCGGTCGTAGAAACCAGGATAAAATCCCGTCGCTGATGGCTTAATAGCCTCAACGTTTTGTAACGGTAACCTGCGCAGCTCTCCGAGATCTTCTGCACGTACAATGCCCGCCAGCAAACCGAGGAAAGAAATGTTTTTGTGCGACGTGCACGCCTTCGAGACGACAAAGATCGCTCGCGTTATGGACACATACACGAAACGCGCGCGCGCACACTCAACACGCGCACCCGAATGTGTACAGAGAAAATATTTTCCTGTCGGGCAGTTTGTGTTCGACAGCAATAGAGCAAAATCGGAAAAGTCGAGGCGTTATATTTGACGCGTTTCACTGCAATTGTCAACTGTCGACGGTTTATGGCGCGGGTGTGAGTGGTTATAGCTCGCGCTGATCGGACAATGCTGAAATCGGATAATTCGATAATGGATATCGTTTATGCACTAACGGCTTGAATATCACATTTGATATTAATGTCGGAGTTAAAGAAAGAGTTATTGACGATGTCTATTCTGTATATTTATGAACGTGCCGTGTGTAATAATAAAAAAAAGAAAACTGGTAGCATAAGATTACATGTCAGAGAAAATGATTTATTGGTCATTAGTTTTCATTTTATGCAACATACGTATTGAAAGAAGTCCCGTGCAGTTTTGTAATTTCAATCATTAAGAATATCAGGTCGAAAAAGACGAGGAAATGCATCCAGTGTTTAAAAAATCGGTTTTACGTCATTCTTTACGTAGATATTTTCCATTCGAGAAATCAATCTAACTATACAACCTCGTTTGTTTTCTTGCTGCGCGCGCGTGTGCATCGGTTTCTCGTTAAAATAAATCGAACCAGTTGAAAAACTATGCACACCTTCTCCCCCGAGAAAAAGGGAGCCAGTATCCGTGTCCGGGTTAAAGGATGCCTCTGAATCCTTCAGGGTACAAAGGAGCCCGGCGGACGTTGAGTAAACGCCACGGGTCAAAACTAACGAATGAAACGTCTTCGTTCCACCTTTTTCACGCGACAGTGTAAATTCAGCATTGTGCTCCCGGAGAAATCCCGCCTCCGTGAAACTTCTCCGGCTAGAGTTCTATTTCAGCTCTATTTTCCAGGCCGCCGTGAGGCCTATATCCGCCGCCAACCCCCGGACCTGTTCTTTCACACTCCGTTTTATCGTTTCCTTTCCGCTCAGTACTCCCCTTCACGTTTCTCCGCTTTCCTCCGCCTTCTCTCTTTGTCTTTTTCTTTTCGGTCGCAGCTCTATCGAAGCAGTTTGATCGCCGTCGCATACCGGAAAGGCCGCTTTTGTACGCGCGTTACCGGTAACACCATCGATTAAGGTAAGCGGGGTTGTGACAGGTATGTCGTTTTTCATGGCGCGCCCTTATGCCGAGGACATGATCCTTTCTAGGCTGCCGTAGCCGGAGCACGTCGACCGCGATCAATGGCCATGATTATGCGGTTGACGGTCCGCGTTGCAAGAGTGTTCATTAAAGGATCCTCTCGTCGGAGGGAAGTAAACAAGTGATAGCGAATTACCGCGTACAAGTATAGAGTGTAGTCATACTTTTGAACAATTTATTAGTTGTTAAAAACGACATTCAATGTCTTTCAAAATTTTCCCGATTAAAAATTTTTAACTGCTTGCCGAGGGAGTCCTCGAAATCGAATTACACCCAGAGCCATTTTGGCATTTTAATTCATTGCTGTAAACAGACCCTGGATTGTAATAAAACTGGAACAAAGTGTCCTTTTTTGGATTACGCTGGGATTACAACAAGTCAATTTCCGTAAGTGGATTAACGGAAGAATGAAAGTACGTAGACCGTGTAAAACGGTTCACCTTACGCACTCTCGAGGGGACCGAATCGCAAACACGAATAGAGAGGGCGAGAGCAGTTGCAAGCTCGCTGCGGAGTTGAGTCCGCGGAAGGTGCGAGAATTTCCAACAAACAAACGTCTAGTTCCCTGCGATTTCGTTTACCACCGCTTCTCTCGCGCTCTCGCGCTCGCGCGCGCGCGCAACTCCTCCCTTTTCTTTTTAAACACTGAGAAACTCGCACCCTCTACGCAATCGGTGCTCTCGCGACACGAACGATGCAATCTACAACCTGTCCTACCACTTTGCCACGCGAAATTAACCTCCTGCCAACCGCGCCTTGAAAGGGATGCCAAGCAGGTCTGAATGCTTGGTCTGAAAAAAAGCTCGAACAATCTTAACCGCGGTCATTACAAACACTTAGGTGCACAATGGTGTTCCAAGCCCTCGGATAGTTTGAAAAGAATATAACGAGCGAAACTGCCGTTAAAAAGTGCGAACACCAGGTTATAAAACTTATAAAACAACCGCGTGCGAGATTTATTGACCTTTTAAGGAGCGGAGCTAACAAAAATGCAAAGACGTTAAAAAAAATATCTAGTCCGTGAAAATAATTGTTTCATTTCATTATTAATGTGTAACGTTTAATCAAATTTATCGAATTAAACATTTATGCGTTATTCATAAGTATTCGTATTTATTTCGTTTTATCAAGACGTTTTAATTCGCATGTAATTATTATTTATATTCTCATATTGTTCATTGTATCTTTCAAAAAATGTATTTTTAAATAATGGTGTAAACATGTCAGCAAAAGTCTCATATTTTATTCCTCATCAGATAGAATTAAGTCGACATCACGCCGGCATTAATCGCAGGCACGAGACGGTGCGCGTTCACGGTAACGAGTTGAAAGATGTAACGAAGTAAATGAGGAATCTTGGCTCTCTTACGAAATTTAATAGCAGCAAATTGATGCTCATTTCCGCGAAGTTTCTTATTACACGAAGCGGCCCTTACACGTACCTACTTGCAGCAATTTTCAAGGATATTGTCGCCCATCTCTAGCTACTTTCTTAGAACTGATCTCCTGTCTCGCGCATGAGAGAAATAGCGCATTTAACACCTGAGAATTTGCGTAAGTGCATCCTGAGAGGGAAATTTTCAGCGTTATATGGACAAAATGAGACAAAGAAAGAAATAATGAAAAATAAACGGATTAATGTAATTAATATTTTCGACATATTATTTCGTTATATCGCGCAATAGCATTAAATGTGTATAAATTAATATTAATAAATAATAATAAAGCTAAATTAATTTCTTAATTTTAGTTGGTTTTCATATTGGAGTTCAGCAGAGCGATAATTTCCGGCACATCACATACGCGAGTGATTTCTGTATTCTCGCTAAATTACATATATCCGCTAATTTATATTCTGCATTTATAATGGCACTTTAAAACAAAAGATCCAGGGGTCTGTCAGTTTTTCGCAACTGCGCTTGAGGGCGAGCGCCCAGTAACGAAACGTTGTACACGAAATTTCGTTTCGAAACTTCCTTCACACGATATGCGTGGGCGCACCGCATTTCATGGACAGGAAACGTTCCTATCCAAATATTATTTTCCAAAATTCGCTAACTAGCACAAGTTCGCCGCTTGTGTAATCGTTTCGACCAAATTGAAGCGATCCGTTTGGATGTAATTCCATCTGATGAACAGTCAACATTATGACTGGACGCTAAATCCACAACTTTATAATACGCTATTTGGCTCGCGTAAATTTATAATACGCTATTTGTTACAAACAACGTAAACTACACGAAGAGAAATTGTCTGATAATAAATAAAAAAACAAAATGTCTTCTTTGTTTCTATTCTTGTTAAAAAAGAGGTTAAAAGATTAAAAGTTTATTTCTTTATTGTCTTTTCTATCAGATTCGTATAAAAGAGGATTCTAAATAATGACACTAAAACAAGTCTCTTCGCTATTAGTAGGAAATATGTAAAAAATGAAATGACTAACTTTTCAGTTTTATTTTCTTTGCAAGTTGCTGCACTGACTCGCTTGACCACTTCTACTCCGAGAATGCCATTTGGACGATCAGAGAGACGATCAATGGAAATTTCATCGAAACAAGATTCGAGTAGTTGAAAAGTCTCTTACAAAAGGATAAGAGAAGACGGTGCAAACGACGAATAAAGGCGACAGAGGACATAAGGGGCAGAATGGTGGCAAAATCCCACGGACTTTCCAAATGGAAAACCTCTGACCCAACCAGAAATCGCCGCGAGACGACAAGTTCTCTCATAACGAAGTTTCTTCCCCGGTTTTGTACGTGATGCGCGTGTGATTCCTCCGATTTTACCACCATCCACTATGATCTCGCCACCTCTTTTTCATTCCGCCGACAGCGACGGCTAATGGATTTAACGGCCAAGCCGAAAGCTGGATGGATCTACCGGTGTAAGGTTTTTCGGTCGTGGAATACAGGCTGTGAAGAATGCCCAGGATGTAAAAGGGATTTATAAGGCACGGAGGAACAAAGGTTTGAAGAAAAGAAGAGGATGTCCGTAGAATTCGCCAATGAAGCGAGTTAATTAAGACGTTGCCCGTGCTTCCGAGAACGCATCGCCCTGACCGAGAACGCTCGCTTTTCACAGACGAGATTTTTCCTCACGAACGTTCCAAGATATTTCCACCAAATGTCGACATATTTCAGAGAAGACTTCATTCCTCTGTTCAAAAGCAGCATTTTCAAGTTTTTGCGAGCGACGGAACTTCTCTCCCGGATATTAATAAAATAAATGTCTATTTCGAAAAAAACCGAATGCGTTGCACAAATAAAATAAAAATGTATTTCATATTTATATTATTAATAATTAAAATTTTTATTACACTTGCTTTCAATTAAATATGTAAAAAATATTTTTTCTACTGGAAATATCGTGAAATGTCTCGTGATGCTCACGGAACATAACAATTTTATAAAATTAGTTAGTTGAAAAAAGCATTGATAAAAAAAATATTTTAAGAGATATTTTTAAAGCTTAATATTCATGAAATATCATTTTTTTAAATCTGACTACTTCTGACTTAATTTTTTAGAAACTGCAGTACGCTTTTTACAGCGCTGCTTTATGTAGAGTGCAAAAATATCGTGATGTACATGTGGATACTATTTAAACGGCTTTTGAGAAGCGGAAAGAGCGAATAAAAAATTGAGTAGCATGTACGAAATTATCTAGCAGTGTTTTCTATGCTGCAGAATCCTGTCGTGCATTTGGTAACACGACGCGGTTATAGTTGCAAAGAGGAAGTGCTCGTCTTTGAGGACCGACTCGTCGTTCTCGTGGCGGCTTTGTCAACGCTCTTTGTACGATTTAATGAGCAAGCCCGCTTATCATGTTCCACCTCTTGATAGCAACGTTTTTTTCGGCTATGCCGGCGTATTTTATATTTTATTTTCGGGCTAAAAGAGATACGTAATTTATTAATTGAGAGTATTACAATGTTACTTGCGCATCCATGCAACTTTGCAGTTCGAAATACGGCAATAACTATTTTTTTAATAGAAAACCAAGATATTTTCTCTTTGATATTTCTGTTGAATTTATATATTGTATGCATTATTATATCACTATATGGAAAATAAATTTATTTGAATGTTAAAAGTATGAGAAAGTATAACAAAGAAGTATTATTGAAATCTGTTTCTTTTTTTCTTACTCGTCGGAACGCTTAAATATCTCTAATCTCTACGTATAATTAAAATAAATAACAGCTTATTCGTGACAAAAAATAAACTGATAGAAAGACATGTCCGTTTTTATCGCATCAGCAATTAGATACGTCACACTTAAGGGATTGCGCAGGGCGAGGTAAAGGACCTTCGTGGAACTCCACGGCTGGCAAGCACGCGAAATGAAAATCAGCGACGCTCAGGGTGCATCTCATTCCCTGATCTACAGTGCTGCGAACTAATGCACCCTTTGATGCATGAAACTAGCTTTGTCATCGGAAGAGACGCGAAGGAAATACAAGACATTCGCCTCGATACTTTGTCTTAATCAACGTCAAATTACCGCAGCACAGTATTACGATGGTCGAAAGTTACATAGATATATAACAATTAAACGACAGCTTCTGACTAAAAGACATTGTAAATGCATTTACGTCACTGTTTGAAATTACGTTTGCAGCAATTTTTATAACAATAAGTATCCTTGTAGAATGTTGCATTCCATTTTTTTTCTCATATATTGACAGGTATTAATTTAATAACTGTTCATTTAAAATCATTAGTCATCAGTTTCAACACCAGGAGAATTTGCATTGCGTAAATCAATGAATATGAATTTCAATACAATGATTCGTTTTGTAATCCTTGCGCAATATCGCAATCGCGATGTTCAAATAGAAAAGCTGAATGCAATTCTACAGAATGCCGATCATTCGAATAATTCACAAATTTTAGAAATCGAGATATTATACATTGTGCAAGAGAAGAGTCACTTCCATTGTCTCGCTGAGACACCGGAAACAATCGCTCTTGAAGTCATGACGCAATGGTCAATTTGTCATGTATCGTGTCCTAGAAATACAGCGATTGATGGCAAGCCAGACGATGTAACAACGAACGAGCACATCCGGAAGAGACTGAATAGAAAAGAGGTTGAATGCCTCTAGAAAGTCTTTCATAAATTTATGTCGTCTATTAATTTCTTCCTCATAGTTAGATCATACTATAAAAAGTATTCATTGTTCGCATAACAGTTCCTCTAAAATTTTATCTTTACGATTTACAAATATATCAAAATTTATACCGAACGAGTTACGTGGAAAAGAAGTCAGGAATCATAACTTTTGGCGACGACAGGACGGTATTTTCAAGACAGTGCATCCAAGACTGTAATTGGCTGCGGATGCACCTACAGACTTGCAGAGCGAGGCATTGTAGCTTTACGGAAGAAAGCTGCCGCGCTCCTGCTGGACAACGTAATCTCTTTACTCTTTCTTCTCGTATGAATTATGGGGATATTACGATGGCGGCGCGGAAGGCAAGAAGAAAGGGGGGAACGCTCGCCCGTGGCGGTGCGAGTTACGCAGAGGTTGTTCATCATCTGAGTGCATGCGCTGGAGATGTAAAACAAGACGCGTCTTGTTTGTCGCAATTTCCGCGCTTTTTCCCTATATCTCCGGTCGATGTAATTTCCTGCCCGGTAAGATCCCGTAAACAAACCGGGCCTGGCTGGCCCGGATCGATCTAGAATTCGATACATCTAACGCGAGAGGAAACGCAAAGAGAGGCGGCGCGCTCCGCAGATTGTTGTCTGATTAGTGTTTCTATCGTGAGAACGGAAGCCTGGATTATTCGCACAAAAATCTTATTAAAAGGTAGAAAAAAAATGTGAGATCGGATTACGCCTATCATGTACCGGAAGATATGCTCCACGCGAAGCGTGACGTAATCCGACATGCGGAACAGCTCCGCCGTAAAAATACCGACTGCTCACCGTGTTCGCACGATAAAAAAGAAGGAAATTGCCCTTGGCCACGGAAACGCTCTCCTACGCTTCTCTCTCTTTCTCTCTCTCTCTCTGGATATCTTTCAGGAGAGAATAAATTCCGCGAGAGACCGCAATGTAGATCGCGGATTTATGCGTGTGCGTGGCAGACGACACTGAGCGGAAACTCGAGTCGTCCAGAGACCCGTGAAAACTTTGCTTTTATCTTCGAAAAGTTGTCGGCGCGGAGGGGATGATAAAACGAACAAGAGGCCGGGGCGATAAATCCCACCGAGGGTACGTGGACGTGAACGAAAGGACGTAAAATGGTGAGGATTATCTTCATACACATCTAACGTAAGTATCCGTTTTTTTTTTTTTAAACAGACGTTTGTGTACGGAACGTTGTCGTGAATGAGATTAACCGAACGATTCTTTTAACTCGTGTAACACTAAAACGACAAGATCCACCCTTTTCCATGTAAATACGAACTCTCTTTTGATTTTTCGCAGATTTGTAATTAAGATTGCGGAGGGAATAATTTATGATATTGGTATTTAATACGAGATTGTATTGTATCGCGGGAAATGACAGTCGTTATCTCACTTCCCTCGCATCCAGGAGGAAGAACAATCATCACAGATAAACGCAATGTGAAATCATAATCCGAAGTGGATTAAATGGAATTCTACACAATTGCACCGAGCGGTATCGGCAGATAATGTGATATCTACCTTATTACGAGTATTTCCCGCTTTAATTATTAAGCAAACAGCGCGAGCTTAAAAGGCATACTCCGTGAAATTATCGAGCGCATGAATTTACGCATCGAATTACATCTCGCATACGAAGCGCTCTATTGCGGTCTCGCGGTTATCGTTATGACTATGACTGAAAGAGGGAAACGTACAGAAAATCACGAAAATCCGTGACTGGCAGAGACGGCCGATTGGCTAATCGCACGCGACAGAGCGACAAATTGCGGGGACGATTAGTCTAATTTCATTGACTGCGGGCGAACTGCGGGAAATTAAGTTAAGCGACTTGCGCGACTGCGAAATCAAGAGGTGCCGCGATAAGTCGTTAACCACAAGGATAATTGCGCGATCCTGCGTGCCGCAATAAAAGCTTTCGTAGCCTCAGGTATCGGGCAACTTTTACGTAATACTTTTCCTAAGAAGATGTCGTCACAATGTACATTTTGATGTATAATTGCAGCTATAATAAGAAAGAAATACACGAAATCAAAGTGTAAAGTAAAAATTGGAAATACTTATTATAGAAATAATACTTTGCGATATTTTTTCAGATGGAAAATAAAAGTATAAAATGTATTTGATACATGTATACATATAATTTGTATTATTGATTCTATAATATTACGAGCAAGACTGACAAATTTATCTCGTCTGATGTTAGGAGATAAGTTCCGTAGTTTCTCGTCGGAAACCGATAGTAAGCACTTTACCGAATCTTCCTCCCTACGATGGGGGATTAGAGGGAAGAGTCCGTTAAGGACTTCCAATGCCTTCCAGTGTAAATCCACTCGCGCACGATCGACCTTGGCGATCGGCCAGAATCCGCGAATGGGCTCGCGATATTCCAAGTAATTCCGCTATGTGTCGACGACGTACGAACATTTATAAAAGGATGTCGATACCAAGTAGAGTTTGATTTCGCGGAAGAATAACTTTAACGCAGGATAGAATAGAAATTTAATATTTTGTCGAGCGGTTTCAATTCCAGATCTGTGTTCCCAGCAGTCCCGTCCCGTTAAATTCGCTTGTCAGTAATTCCTTCGCAGGGATCTGCAAGAAAATACAATTCGAAAGCCGAATTTATAATTTAAAATAAAGCACGAGATTGAAACGTGGAAATCCCCCGCAAACGGGGTGAGGCGTATTCTTGTGATTTAATTCTCTTTCGGTTGACGTAGTTCTGAAATGTTCATACACTTTTACATGTAAATGCGAAGTTACGTCGTGACTGTAATATTCCATTAGAATAATTCGACGAGAGATATTAGCCCGCAGGTAAAACGGTGCATTGGGATTCTAAAGATCAAGCATAAAGCCCCCGGTACACGGAAGGAAACAAAACAAAATGCTCGCTTTTCAAGATAAAAAGAAAAAGGAAAAAGAGAGGGAGGAAAGGATTTACTTTTGTCTCGTCGGTGCAACCTTTTGTGTCTCTGCGGTTGAAGTAAATAATCCGCGGACTCCATCATGCGCAAGTCGACATCTTGGAAGGAGAGGGGACTATTTTATTGCCTGCAAGGGAAATCGTTCGCGTCCTACTAAAATTCAAATCTACCGAGAGTACGTGGAAGAGGAGAAAACGGAAGGAACAGAGCGGCTCCAAGACTGCTTGGAGTCGTGTTAAAAGAAGCATGAAATCGATTTGATCCGCGGTATATATGAGAGAGACTGATGTGTATAATTCCGATTGTTCATGGTAAAAGCGTGGTTCAGACAGTGTCAATAAATTCTCTCGACGTATTTATCAGCGTCTCTTTGTGTGTTAAAATAACAAGTCTTTTATACAATCCTCGCAGTTAATTATTGCATTACACTGAGAAACGTTCCGCAATTTTCTTCACTACGTACTAATGTAATAATTGCGGTTCGACATTGGTCCGGCGGAGAAGAAGCGTGGAGGAAGGAGGAAGCAATAACTCGCGCGCGTGTGCCTCCATGGCGAGTTAAACGCTGACCTTTCGACGGCATACTTTCCCAATGGCGACGAAGAAGACCTCTCCCCCCCTAGCCCCTTCTCAGCCCGTGAGCAATCTCTCGCATCCTTTCCCGTGTCGCATCGCGTCGCCACCGCGCGGCACACATAGTTCAGGATCCAAGCCATCACATTCTGCAATAATTCTCACGAACATTCGAGCAACATTTGAGCGAGGTATCACGTGGAATGTTGCGGGGTTTCGACGATGCGTCAACGCGTGGTTTCTCTTCGGCGGTTACGAAATATCGTTGTGTAATTCGCTTCTCCACGGAAGATCGCGGTCGAAATAACGCGAATTTGTCCCGTGAGAGCGCGAGTGCAGAATAAATGGTATAATTATCGAGAGATTAAAATTTGTGGTCCACGCGATACACGTTTGTATGCGTGAGGGGAAAAAGATGCGGGGTAGCAACTTGATTAATTTTACATAATCCGTACCGCACGCTCTCTCGGGACAATAGTCTCGAGTAAACGGAGCTCAAATGTACCGTCCGCGTCGCGAGAATTTCATCATTCAACTTCAAAGGTCAACGAGTGGCGCGCGCGAAGTGGTAAAGCGGCGGCGCGAATAAGAGAAAATAAGGAGGCATCTTCTCTAAATTCTCCGCGACTTTATTCCATTCCATTACCTGCGCGCTGCAAACAAAAATGTTCCCCGCTAAGAATTAACATAAAAACCTGACATCTTCGTCTACCCTCCTCCCCTCGTCCTCCTCTTATGCAAAAACAGTCTTTAAGCAGCCACGCGACGCGCATTCCCGAAAAGCTACCAATCGCCGCATAAAATTTCGCGGTACTTTCGCCGTACTACTGAATTTTTATTAGCTCGCGCATTAGCATATTATGAGACCGTCGAGTTTTATGAAAACGAGACGCGCGAGTTTTCGTGAATTCGTCGCGCGAGTCCGCGCCGAAGTCGGACGAGGCCGTTTGTCGCGGTCGAGGAAATTAGAGCATTCGTTTCTCAAATTCAATGACGAGAAGTTTATATTGGGTGGAAAATTTCATCCCGTTACTCGGTTTCTTTCTTCTGCGACGAACGTATGGAATACGATTTCAGAAACGTATGATGCAATCGCGTTATAAATATCCTTGATAACGTATCCGAGATACAGCGCGGATATCGGCAAATATTTGTTAACTTTTGCGCCAATTGGCAATAATCGAATGCGAATGTTCCTTCGTCTGTGGCTCCCACTAGACCCAGTACGGAGAGCCGATAGTCACGCGTGACAACGATCGATCTCCGCGAAATTAAGCGGCATCGGTCACGAAGTCACGTACAGGCTTCCGACGGGCATTAACTGCGATCGGGCTCGTTATCTTCGATGTTATCGCGTCGTCAGAGCAAACGTTTGCGTTACTACAAATAGCGAGCCGGTACTCCGACGACGACTTCAGCCAGATGTAGTTAATCCATCGATCGGCGAAGCATTAAAAAGAGGCATCGCAATGATCGGTAACAGTTTCAACGCTCGCGTTAAATTAAACGTAATAAATCGACAATGTTATCATCAAACTGCAAAATAATAACATAATAATGTATATTTTACGGCCCATTTGACGCCAAAGCAATAAATCACATAAACAATTTTTACATTAATAACGATAATTACCTACTACTCGAATTAATAATTTAATTTTATTAATAATTTAATCATCCATGGCAGATTGTTTATAACGCCACTATTGATCAATCGTCAATGAAATTCTATTTTTCGAATGTGAGATAAAATGAAATTAATATTATAGTTGATAATCGTGTATTGATAACATTCATGTAGCACAGTAATACATATGTTAGCTCAAAATGGATAATTAAATTATGTATAACAAATTATATATAACAAATTATTGATTTGCAAATAAACAGATCAAATATAACGCAATTAGTAATCCACGGGAATTGTCGATACTTACGAGATGTTAAAGTTATTATAAAATTGATAATATTAGCTATTATATTATTGAATATTTTTCCTCTTTGCCCAATATATGCTAATTATAATATAAATCCTCTTTGAATAATTTTTTTCTTTCAACAAAAACAGAGAACGTTAGCTCTCTCATTTTATATCATTTTGGAATCAGTGCATGAATATAAAATAACTTTCTAGTGTCACTTGTCAAGAAGCTATATATTTAGTCTAAATTCAAATGAAAAATGCACCATCAACCAGTATCTCAATATATCACAAAGCAAATGAAATCAACGCGAGAAAGACAAATCGGGATATACTATAAAATAATCATGATTGATTGAGCAAGCGAGGAGGAATCATCATAAATACGCGTTCGAGACGTCTGATTATATTTAAATGTCAAGCGACATCACTTCGGACAAGTCTCGTGAATTTTGCACCATCGCGGCATCCATGATGAATACTACCTAATTATCTTTATTATTCAGCGATCACCGACACCGGGCAAGCACACCACCGTAGCCCTTTATTAATGACGACATTTCGCGCTGGAATTTCGAGCTTTCCGCAAACTGCAATCGTACACCTGAATTTTTTGTTCGACGACGCGACACGTTTCACCATAGCGGTGCAACGGTACTATGCAATTAGCGAAACCGCAGACGTAATCGTCCCGAGAGATTGCCCAATTTAAATAATGTTTGCCCGCCCCGTGCTCTTTCATAAGCACAAATAGCACAATAGCATTCTCATTTTTTTTTTACTCACTAAAAGATGTATAATGAAGCGTACTTTCGTGCAATCAGATCAATTTCTGCAATTGCTGCCAATTGTTTTTAATCAAAAAATAATTTTAAACCTTACATGCCTTTTGAAACTCGACATACATACAGTAAATCATTTTTGTTCTTTAATGAGATTGCAACATAAAGAACTCAGATTTTTCTATAAATCGAATCTATATATAGATACACCTACTTCTGTATTTCTGTAAGCGAAATTTTTTTATTTTTGCTCGAATTATGAGATCATGAAATTCTATCATAAAATTTTAATTTATCATAAAATTGGATGGTGTCAATAAGCTTTCTGTAGCGTAAACAAAGCTTGGAAGAATGCAAGCAATTTCAACTTTCCCCTATTCTCACTTCTAATATGTCAATCGATAAGAGTACGTATTGCGACAAGCGTAGCTTTCGAAAGAGCCTTTGGATACTTGCACGCTTACGTTTCACGTCTCTCTTGCATCTTTTAAAAGCGGGAAATTGTCGATGTTGTACATCACGGCGGAATAATATTGCGCGATAAATTATTCAACGTTTCTACACACGTCAGTCACGAGCGTGTCCGTGAGAGATGTCAATGAAATATACTGCTCATTACATCGAATAGTTTGTAACGTCTCTTTAATATCTTCCTGTTTTTATCCCGCTTTCGTAACTGTACTCAGCTCTTTAAGAACGCACGTATAATACCTGCGAAAGTCGCCGTTGGGTTCAAAATGAGCTCTTTCCTAATTATAGGTTCTGTCCCGCAGAAGCTTCCTCGTCTTCCCGGTGTGGTTTCCCAAGTTCGCAATCTAAAGTCGGGCAAACTGGAATTTAGATACCGAAATAATTTGATCTTCATTTCTACCATGCTGCTGGTTGCAATCCCGGCGAAATGGAACGATTGCAGCCCTGTATTCTTTCGCTATCGGCAAAACCCTTTGGCGTGTCGAACTCCACTTCGGAGTTTCCATTTGGATCTGGAGTTTTTGGAAGATATCCAAAAAGCCTACTGAGAGTCTCTTTTTAACTTTTTTCTTTCCCTGCCTTCGTGACATTGAGTAGATGGATTTATATCTATGATGAACGAGAATGCGTCCCGCTGGTTTTCGATGCTTCCTCTCACTATATTTTAAAACTTTCCCGATAGCTGCGGCATACCGAGGAATATTTTTTCTCTCGTCAGAAAAGCATCGCGAGAGAAATTACTCTTATCGACTAATCGCGGAGTCATGTATATTGTACGTCACGTAAACGCTGCTTGGACGGCTTTGCATTTCAAATGTTCTTACAAGAAACGACTCGGAAAAGCTTAGACTCTAACGTTGTAAAGCAGCATGTAATACTTTATCTTAGAATATTTTTGTAATAAATTTATATACTAGGATTTAATAACAAAATGCGGATAAAACCTTAAATATTTACTCTTTCNATCGAAATTACCTTAAAGCTTGCATCGATTATATTAAGTCGATAAATTGTATTAAAATNTGTNTATAAATAAATGNAGAAAGAAAGTNANAATAAAATAAAATTAATTTATAGTCTCTGTTAAAATANCTATCTNNNNTNNNTNTCTNTNANNTNANNGNCNNTNANNTNANNGANANNNANNNNAGANAGATANNTNNNNA
>JAJVSH010000010.1:1969613-2025544 GCA_021460005.1 Tetramorium alpestre
CCCCCCCCGGTTGAAATTTCTTTACGGTCGCGATCAAACGGAGCGGCACTATGTTACAGGCTTTATCGCCGATCACGTCCTGCGAGATTCAACGATCGGTGCTATTTTGAAATGATTAGTATTCCATAATCTTTTTTACATGTCTTCCTCACACGGTAATTGCTCTGCTGTTACGCGCAATTCGCGGTCGCTTTGTCGAATGTATCTCGTGTATTAATCAAACAGCGTTGCAATAATAACAGAAAGACTGAAACGCGCGATTATATTTTTTTTACAACCATATCTTTTGCAGAGAATTATTGTATCCTTCATACGGAAGCTCTTGGAATACATTTAATTGCACTGTTACGGCATGACCCCGCGGCAGTCGCTTTCATCGATTGCGTCCTTTGTATTAATCAAACGACGGTGCAATAACGGATTGAAACACAACGAACACATAACTACGTCGTTAGTCGCGCAAATGGCTCTATCGCTACGTTACAACTAATATAAAACCGACGAGCGGTCGAAAGCGACGCGTTGCAGGCAACGTTGCGGCTTATTAATTGGGGAGCATGACTGCAATGCCGAAAGGCAGCTAATTGCGGTCGCTTTTAACCAAATTTACATAAACATTCTTATTCTGCTCGCGCGATTTTTAATTCGGCCAAGCGCCGCCTGACTTCGCGTTCGTTCGCGTCTAAAAAATTTTGGACGCAGCTAAATGGATGATTTTTCCCAAAAATTTTGTCAAATATTTTATTATATGATTTATTTTTAATACTTTGCATGCATATTTTATTATATGATCTATTTTAAATACCTTGTTTGGTTGATCTTAAACGTTGCTGAAATTTGCGAAGAAGAAAACGGTGATGAGCGATTCGTGAAAGTGAACGTACCAGGATATACGTGTCATGTAAGAAGAGAGATTAAAGTTGCCATTCGACACGCACGTGAAATCGCCGTCAGCGGGATAGTCAGCCAGGATAAAGGCACTTCTTGATAAACCATCGAGTAGCGTGAATCGATAGTGCATTGTTCACGTCTGTCATGCATTTCGCGAATTTACAGTGGCGTATAGTCGAAATCCGCGAGTCCGAGGTCTCCGTCATCTATCTCGTCGGAATCACTCCCGCTTATTCCGCGCTTCTCGTCGAGCGAGACATCATACGATGGACGTGAAATCGATGTGCGAATAAATGAAAGTGCTTGACGAGCCTGGTAATAAAATATGGCAGTTGCGGAAAGCAAAGTGAATGCTGTGAGAATAAATCAAGTCGCGTGCATCGAGTAACGAGAGACTGGACATTAACAACAATAACAAAATATGAAATAGCTAAAGTAATTGAATTGAAAATCTTATGAGCGTACTCAATAATGAAAATCAATAAGTTTATGCATGAAAATTTTACATTCCACGTTTTCATAATTGCAAGTACGTCAAAAATTTTCGTATGGCTCTTGCTCACTCTGCGTTTTATTTCAAATCTGTTTATTTCAAATTTTCTTTTAATTTCTATCGTGTTTTGATCGTATTTTCAATGTATGTATTTTAGACTTTTGCAATTTCGACTGATAGATAAATAGAGAGAGAGAGAGAGAGAGAGAGAGAGAGAGAAGAAAGAAACACATCGAAGGATGATGAATTAGTAATACGTAGGCGAACGGGTACGCAAGGTAAATTCATTGGTCGATCGTTCTTTTGTGATGCATGAGATTTCCACGATCCGCGAATAATGGAATGGGGAATAAAGTGCGAACAATTCCGTCACTCTCGGGTCACTCGTCGTCATGGCATTCGAGTGAAAAGAAGCGCGCACGCACACAGAGAGTGCCCGGTTGTTCCCGTCGCGACTTCACGCCCGAAAAGTACTTTCAATTTGAATCCTTCCGTATAAAACGAGAGGCAATAATTTAAATTTGAAATTAGGACAATTTAGACTTTTTCCACTAGACTGATTTGCAACAAACGCGGTAACCCAAAACGATTTTTATTTCATGTATAAATAAAGAATAAAAGGATATTGAAAGCATATTAAGAAATAATATAATATTCATAGAATATTAATACGTGCGGATGTAATAAAATAGAAACTTATATATTATTTATATTAATGGAACATAATTATATTGCAGTATAATTCATGCTGTATTATTCGTACTCTATTTATACGTCCAATATTCAAATATATTATTATTGATATATATCTAAATATAAATATAGTTATAGATAATAAGCTTTAATAAATGTGTTAATTCATCGAACAATATAATTATGTAATAATTAGATAGAAATTGATTATATTGATTATATAGAAATATGATTTCCCACTCCATATGAATGAATATATAGAATTATATTTCTATTATATAATTCATCTCAATTTTCTGTTCTTGTCAAACAGGCCAAAGTAATAAAAAATATAAAAAATACATAACAAATGAATAATATTTAATTGGGAAAGAAAAAATTTTTTTGTGCAGAACAACATAAATTATATAGTTATCATTATAAATTATCATTATACAATTATCAGTATATTGGCACATATTAATAATTCATAACTTCAACAATTGCGCTTTAATCATACGTCACGCATCAAGGCGAATTGAAAATTAATTAATGGTTAATTCGGTCATATCGCAAAACATTGAATAAATCTAATTACTATGAACTAAAAGATACGATAGTTCAGCTAGACCATACGCGTCGTAAAATTGACCGGGATTGTAATCAAACGCATCATAAAACCGTACGACAGCGACATTGCAAATCAAAGCATAAAATTATTATACCTACATTCTCGCAGAGTGATTGCTATAAACACGGTCTCAGAAATTAGAGCACAAAGGAAATTTATATTTACAGCTTATCAACTACGATAGATAAATTTGACAGTATCTAAATAATATCTATTATTGTGAAAGTTAAAACTCAACTTACAAGAATCTTCGTCAAGTTTAAAACGTCATACATATAATCATGTATATTATCTCTCTTTGTTAATATTCATATTTAATATTTAATAAATGCGTGCATTTTTGAAATCTGAATTTCACTAGGATGAAACGGAAAGGTACTGCAGGCAGTCGTGAAAACGGATGTAACACGCGTTCCACGTATAATGCATGCGTTCCAGTAACAAGGAGCATTCGCAATTAGAGGTGAATAATTAAAGGGTCGTTAGTTTCGCCAAGTATAACTCAAATCGTGGAGAGCGGAAATGAAGTCCAGAATTTTCAAGGCTGGCCGACGTGGCTGAGTTACAAAAGCGATCGATTGTTCCCTTTTGCGTTCCACGTCGGAGTATATAAATAACCGTGCGATAAGCACGATATATTCGTGCATAATTATCACTAGAAATATATGTAAAAGCAATCACAACAAAGGTCGGAGATTGCCACGAATTGGACACAGTCGATAATTAACACGGTATAAAATTTAACGCAATTAATTATAGAAAAGTTAACTGTTCTTCTAATAAATTGAATAAAAAGATAAAAATTTGTTGCGCGAATTTTTGTAATTATATTTAAAACAATGAATAAAAATATATATTTTCCTAAATAATTTTAAATTTTAAAACGTGAGGTATATCAGCGATTATAAAAATTTTCTTTTATGCTAAATCCCGTATTAGTAACAGCTGAGTGCAAACCTCTACTCACCACTAAACACCATAAACATAATTAAAAACCGCTGTTCCTTGATTGCATAGACGATAACTCTAATATTTATAAATAAAATATTTCACTGTAAAATGTACATATCAAAAGCAAAAAGCTCTTTGCGAAAGAGTAATGTAAAAATACCAGTGTTTATCATAGCAAAAAAATGTCGCGTGATATAAAATATATAACCGACAAACAGATATATACATACACATTTTTATAATAACATAATAATTAATTACTGGAGAGTTGTATGTTGGAATGCCATTGCAAATTCATGCCACAGTTAAGTAGAATTATTTCCACAGTAGTTTTTCCACAGATTGAAATCGGGCTGGATATTTCTCTATCAGCGGAATCGAAGTGACACGCGATAGAAAATGGATCAAGCAAACGAAGAAACGGGCTGTCGCATCGATCTAATGGACAGCTTTAATTACAATAGACATGTATGAATAAACGTACGTATATAGATATAACGTACAGATCAACGTACCAACGCTTCGATATACGGAAACATAGTTTTCCTCACAAATTAGCATACGATTTTCTCGACGACATGCATTTTTCATATGTTCGTTCACGTTCGAGTCGGGTAACGAGTACACAAATCCTTTTTACTCTATTTGTAGAGTTTAGTGCGTCACATTGCTCACATGCTCAAAGATATATAGGTTGGCCGAAAAATGGTAAAACTTTTCTGCTAGTAATTCTTTATGCATCACGAGAAAAAAGTCGATAACGAGAACAAAGCCGACTTGCTCACAATTATTCTATCAAAAATGTATCCACAAAACAAATATTAACGATATTTTCAGAAACTAATTAGACATATATGTATATGTATTTTACGCGAATGTTCATCAATAATTAACAGTTATAATATAATATAGCATTGATCTAAAATTTTTGTTTCGCGAAAAACATTATTACTAATAAATCAAATCCAAATCTATCTGTCTAAAATGCTTGACGTTAACGGTTTGTTAACATCTCTTATCTCTGGCTTCAACTTTGTTATCTATGAGTGACGTCAATCTAGATGAGCTTTATTATCGTAAATAACATAGGAAAATCTTAGCAAGTCCTAACGAAGATTCAATTGATGTGATATGTTACAAGGACGACCGTATCTGGCATAGTTATCCATAGATGCAATCAAAAGAGAAAGAGAGAGAGAGAATGATAGACTTAAGATACGTACCTTAGGAACCCAGCAGGCTATCCGAGACGCTCCTTACGAGGCGAGTATCCGCTCACGAAATGGTCCTTCCCGTATCCTCGATAATTATACTTGCCTTGTTAAGCGGCAGATGCTAAGTCGGATTATCGGCGAAAACTTCGATTCCCTGTACGCCGGGAATATGTGCGGGAAAGCGAGAGATCTCCAAGATTTCCAAGCCAGCAGCCGACTAGATCTGCAACAGAAATGAAAGTTCCGATTAGGTACGGGCAAATCGTTTGAAAGTTTAGAGTTCGGAAAACTTCGATTGCCGAATATCGTCCCGCAAGTGGCGAGTTTGTAGCGTAAAACCATCATCGCTGGCCTCCCGAGAGGTAACTGGGCATGTGCAATACGGTTTAGACATAAAAATATTGTTAACCCGAATATTTTCAAGCAGCGCCGAACGGATATTTTGAAGCAGCTTTGAACGAGCGGTCTAAATCTAATATCAAAGAGAGATTGCGTGATGATTAAGTAAATTAGAGATACCTCTCACACATACGCGAGGAATGGTAACAATCCGAGCTCATTCCGGATTATCTTGCCGCCATTGACAATCTCTATCGCGAAAGTTTACAACGTGATTCGCCCCAGTTTCACGTATTCGAATATTAATATGGACAAACGAGCAACCGGGTTCGCGCGGAGCGTGAATTCGCCCTCCGTTCTAATTCCAAGCTTAATCCAATCTGCATGCAATTGTCAACGAGAGTATGCCACTGTGGAAGCACTTGATTTTAATTAAATCCAATGCAGATTAAATCTTACGCCGTAAACGTGCCGCGGTAGGGACAGATTAGAAACTCCACCTTATTCTCGCAGATTAATAATGATCGGTTGATATGCATTCGCTCTTGCGAAACGCTATTTCCCCTATCACACTCTATAAGATCGATTATACAATTGAAAGTGATTAATTTCCGATTGCATTAATCAATATTCGTATTTCATCCGATTGCTGCCGTTTATATAATTTCAATAAGTGATCACTGACATGTATATAAATGTCATAAATTTAATAATATTATTTAAGAGTATGTGTTAAATATTTCAATGTTTCATAATATCAATATTAAGTATTCATCCAATGAAATAAAAAAAAATATCCAAATGCATCAATAATCCTACATTGATTCGCTCAACAAATAATAAATGTTATTTCGCTATAATTAAATCAACTACAAAAGAAGAAAGTATAAAAGTTTAAAGAAGTTTTGTATTTTTATCCGTATGATATTCCATTTTAATTTGACAGAAATATACTTTCAATGTTTTTATTATAGCAGCGACAGATTTTTAAATAGATGAAGAGTGACAAATCCTTTTGGTTTTAAAATAGTTATAATAATACGCCATAATACAATTTTAAAACAGGATTATCACATTTGATTAAACGAATTTGTTTCACGAAAGCTACCTAGGTCGTGGGTAAAAATAGCACGACGTTTAAAAACTGAGACACCGCACACAAACGGCACAATGTAGCCGTGAAAAACCATATCTCATTTGACTCTACGTCGCGGCACGATTTCTTGTTAATTACCGCCGTATCGCGTTTTTGTAATTACGCTGCTACGCTACCGGCTGCGTGTTTAAGAATTCCATGTAATTCGAGCAAAGCGCGAAACCCACGAGGACTCGTGCAGTACTAAGCTGTGACACATTTCGTTTTTGCCTCGCGTTTTGAACGCGAAAAGACCCACTGGCTAAAGATCCCGCACGGCTATAACGAATCAAGTTACAAGCTCTTCCATGCGCGGTATTCGACCCTGAACAGTAATGGAACTTGGAACAATTGGAGCACCTCAAGAAACGACTTGACGCTGGACGCTCTCCAAGTAGGGAGCGTCGGTCGATAACTGGCTTGGTGAGAACGCGACCACATTTGGTTAGCAGACATTAAATAATCGAGTCGCACAGATTTGTTCAGACGATTAATTATCAAATCGCAGATTGAGCAACTTGCGAAGCAGTTCGCTAATTCATCATTGCATCATAAACCGCTTAAACGTACCGAAACACACAATGCACAGGACAAATATACGAGAAAATTATCGAATAAAGATTACTTTTGACAAAACAAGCAGATTTTAGATTTTAATACTGATCATATACTACAATTATACAATATATTAAAAGGGAGTAAGTTGTATATTCTTCTTTCGCGCATTGCGTGATCGAAGGAAATGAACTTAATGCCAAAAGGACTAATCGAGCGACGAATGAAGTCGGACGGCCTCTTATTTTCTTTTGGAAAACAACGCGCCATTGTCTTTGCCTAGATGCCGGGCATCCTTACCGTTCCTGCTGCCGGAATCAGCTTCTAATGGTTGAGACTATAAGGAGCTAATAGTATTAGCGTGGTAGGGGCGAGCGAGCTCGGAGAAACAATTAAGCTAAAAGGCACGTTGATTCTTTCAACGAGACGAGTAGATTATCCGATTAGTCTGACATGTTATACGTGATATTCATATGCGCAGTCCAATTAAAATTTTCATAGACAACTTTGCTACCGAAGCGCCAAAGCCGGTGCAACAATATAAGCACGAGCCTCATTCATTTTCATAACCTACATTCGTATCGCATGAAATTACTTTTTCTCTTTTTGTCGAGTGTTATTAGATGCACTAATAAATGGCCCGTTGGATGGCTCTACCTTTTTCGCTAAACAGAAACATATTCATCGCACATGCACAGTTCCCAGGTAATTTAAAATCTAGAAACGTTATTAACTTTATCAGAATATTTTTTATTTTATTAGAGAAATATGCTTTTTAAATCAACAATACAAGAAAAAAATTAAAATTCTAGCAAAAACCTTTTTAATTTGCAATTAAAAATAATAATTGAAAAACGTTGCCTTAATCACAAGTTGTAATTTTTTGAAGAATATAATTTACTTTTTATACAGCCATAGAAATTAGCACATAGAAGCCATAAAAATTTTATTCTATCATATTTTCATTACCTCAGTCTTTGTTCTAAAATTTATATCAGTGGTTCTCATAAGATATTCACACGCGAAGCTTGGATTTGAAGTTGAAATTGATGCAAGAGAAAAACTTAAGCGCTTTAAATGTTATATTCTCGCGACGAGCATCCGCGAAAATAGCAGGAGCAAACCTCTGAATGGCGATAACGACTACCGGATGGGGAAGTTCCTGCTCGGACGTTAATGACCAGCAGAATATCTTTTTCGCAGCGGCAACTATCGCCCACACTCATGACTCCCCGATGATTTACAGCGCTTGGAAATAAGTAAACTCGTCAACACGTAACATCATGTCCAATTACAAAGTTCGAGCATGGTTTAGGAAAACTTCAGAAATTCGTTACAAAATAAAACGAAATGAAAAAAAGAATGATTTATTTACGAGACTCCTGTACGAATGGATAACAACTCAATTAAGCATTTAAGCACTTTTATTAATACACTTTATATCGCATGCTATTTAAATTTAAATTTGCCGGGAAGGTTGACAGGTCGCGAGAAAATTGACGTTAATCAAATAAATGTTAACGGCACAAATACCGCTAAAATACGAAGTCAATAATTTTAAGTAATTCTTATCAAAGTTCTTATACCAATCTTATCAAAGTTATTATACCAATCGATATCAATTTCGCCAATAGTACTAGTAAGAATCTTCTCGTTTCAATCCGATTGTGTTGGAAAGATTTAGCGCGACTTATTCGGTTAATGCACGATCAGACCCAACGTCCCGGCTCCTGCATGATGCATGATTAATTTAATTTATCCGTCCGCTCCAACCGGTGCGTTATTAGCTCGATTGCTCTTCCGCGATGTAGCGTTCCGTCTCTCACACCCGCCGTCGCGCGCAGCAACACACCAGCATTATTAATTCGAACGTTATTAAATTTTCGATAACCCCTGCCGATGCTACGTGTCTTGTAAGCAAGATGCCGAGCAAGCTATCCGATCGAGCGCCGCGCGCTCGCGGGCGCAAACGACCTCGTTACTCGACTGACATTGCGCTACGTGCGAAACTTTTCGACCTCTCCGTGCCGTCGTCGATATCGAGATTAAACAGTGTGCGCCGCATCGGGAAATTCATCGTTCACAGCAATACTGCAACTAAACGCCGACACTTCCTGCGTACTTTATCGTGACGCGATGCAAAATTTAAAAAATAAGTTGTCACACAAAGAGCTTCTTACAGTAACATAGTAAGATTTTTATTACGTTATTCTTCAAACTTTTCATTAAAACGAGAGAGAAATACATCTTACATTATAACAACTTACATGCATTAAGAATAAAGCTTAGATAAGTTTATGGATGAGTCGAATTACGATAAAGATCTCGTGTATGTAACAGTTCCGTACTCGATTTCGGAAATCGTCAAGCAGCGTAAAATAAATGCGCATCCATCACATCAAAGGATACATCGCAAATCGTGTATACAAAGCCCAAGCGTTTTTCCGCCTGGGACACAGGGGGCAACCGATTCCATTGATTAACGACATGCGTTTCGTAATGAGAATTCTCGGCGTGGCTACGGCTCGTTGCGCCAAATTGAAACTCCGTTGCTTGATTTATCGCCGCCGGGAGGACGCGTTCTCGCGCGGACGGAAAATTAATTGCGACTTGCAGGTCTACGCGCTGGAAGACCGTCGGGAAAGCGAGTTCGCGGGCACGGGAACGGGATAAAGAAAAATTCGCGTCCCGCGGGCGAGAGGCGTCACTGCCTCCGAAGAGAAACTGCATGCGTCGCTTACACGAGCCACCGCGCTTGCGGCAGTTGGGGAAGCTCGCGGTCGTGAAAAAGCGAGGATAAGATAAGGACGCGCGTGCTGCCGCGCGCGAGGATGGCCGGTAGAGGATGAAGAACGAGGAAGAGTTCCGGTCGTTGGAAGACGAATAAGGTACACCTAATCTATCTGTGTTCCCACGTAATGGGTGCGGGAGATGCTATTTCCCTGGCGGGATATCTTCATGACGGGAAACGCGTATACCGCCGTTTTTCGTTCACGTGGCGGACCTGAAATATCGCAAAGGGGGAAGAGGGGAAAGGAGAAATATCGCGCCCTTCGGCAAGTCAGTAAGGAACGGCGACTCGTCAAACGTTACAAATTTCTGATTTCACCCCGGACGTCGACTCGCGATTTGTCGCGGCTGATAGCACTCGCGAGAGTAATATCGCGTTTCCTCGGGAGAGCCCAGGCGACAGAGCGATACATATAAACGGACAGAGATGAGTGGCGAATAAGCGAGAACGACCGGGATAAAACCACCTTTCGCGCGAAGGCAAAAATATCTGAGTCGAGCGGAGAGGTCGAAGCGCCAGGAATTTCAGCTGGCCGACGTCACCGAGACATTTCACGGCGGGCTCATAAAGTTTTAATCGGAATCGCGCACGAGACATCGCTGCATCTCCGCCAGGTGCAATTCTCACGTAGTTCAGTCATCATCTCGTCCGTGTTTCATTGTGCGCCCAGCCGAGGGAAAAAGCGGTAGTAACGTAGTTTTCGTGTACCGCCCCCGTCACAGGGCAGACGGCGGAACAGACAAGGGACAAACGGAGGAAACCCCGTCGGAATCTAAGCGAGCGGTATGCCACATTTTCACCGAGGAATATCAGAATGAATAGTGGATGAGTTGGCACCGGCTGATAGAACGATAAAACCTCGGATATAAACGGCGTTTGCTTTATTCCACGGATTTACGTTAATAGTAAATTTCCCCTTCCCTCCTCCTCCTCCTTTTTTTTACAAGTGTTTTATGTGCCATTATAAATTTTCACCACGGAAACGAGAAACGGTAGTAACGCGAGAAAATTGTTCCCCGCTTGCTCCGGACAAAGCTATTGCATTTCCTGTTTCTTTCTCGTCTTTCATGCCCTCCCGTCTACTTTATCAGCCGATAATAAGACACTTTGGAATTTAATTAATTTAACTTTTCCAGGAACCGTTTAAATTCTCACCTCGAAGGGACTCTCGGTATACACCCTTTTATTTTCATTCCTTCGCGATTCAAGGGAGCGATATACGCGTCACGTGCATCGCATATATCGCCAAACCGAATCCGGCACGTAAATCCTTCGTTATAACCGGCGAATTCGATTTTTCTAACTCCTTTGCAAGGGGAAACTCCGACGTCGATCCTATTCCTTATTCCGCTCCATCATGTCCTTCTTTGTCTAAGTTTTTCATCAGTTGTATGAGTTCGCGGGAAGAGTATATCGAGGCATCGATCACTTCTCCTGACGAATAGAAAATTTTCAAGGCACGAGGAACGTACGAGTGAGCGCCGAGGAGCTCGCGAGAATGATAAGTTGAACGAAACAAATACGAGGTATAGCGCTACCGCCATCGTACACAAGACAGAGAGGGCCGGCGCCATATATCCTGAGTAGATGAAAACTAAAAATTGCACGAAAGCAAGCCATTCCTGACACTTCCGGGCTCGCGCAACTGCGCGCGATACATCTGTTAGCGAAAGCGTCATAACTTACCTTACGTACATATATGTTCTACTCGCTGTGCGGCGAGTGTATCTCTTCCGCCGAGAAGCGGACGAGAGTAATCGCGACAGTAATTGCAACACTAATTAGTCTGCAACATAAGAAAGTGAATTTCGTAACGTAATACGATCGAAATAATTAATTGTATTACACTTATTTGCGAGTGATGTAACAATATACAATTTATCTAAATTATCGATAAAAAGCGTAGTAATAAATCATGATTTAAGTCAAGCCACTCGTTAATTAATGCTACTGCGAAATCGCGCGCTGTTGCATTCTCAATCGAACGTAGATAAATATTCAACCGCGTCGTGGCAGGAGAAACGTAACGTAAGGAAATTCCTCTAAATTGTCGTAACAGGTCATGGCTTCTAATTGGTGCGCGTTTCGTGTTAACATCTGCTCCACAGGGTGGCGGGTACGAGAAGACGGTGACGCTGACGCACAGGTAAAGGTGGATTAACTAATTAGAACGGTGTATATACGACGGCTCCGACGATTAAGATGGCAGAGGCGACGGCTCCTGAACTTAAGGAGGATGTAATCGTCTTAGGACCGTAACGACCATCGAGACGAGCTCGCATTAATCTTGCGCCATGCCTGAAGCTGCTTGATATGCGGCCGAGGGAGCCGGCAGGACCCACTACTACCGTCTTCAACGATCCTAAACCGAGACCGCTACCAACACGACGGAGCAGCCTTAGCAGGCGCATCCTTCCAGAACGAGCCGTCCCTGCGCATTCCTAGCGAGATTAAGCAGCAACGTTTGTGTATGTTCTCGAGCGCGACTCGAGAGTCGCGTACTCTATGTCTGCTGATACTGGCGCTTGCACGAACGTGAGCAAGTCAAAAGTTAATCGAAATGTTGAGAGATACGCATGTTTTATCAACAGGAAATAATTATGGATGGACTAGAGAAGAAAGAAGAATCTCTCCAACAAATTCCAAGCTTAAGATGTAGCTTAAATTTAAGTAACGTGATCCAATCTAAAACGAAATACTGGAAATAACTATCATAAATTCATTCTGATTTCTATTATATCAATTTCTCAATTCCCATCTAACTTCGTTTAAAAGCTCTATATGGCAGTCTCTGTGCCCTTAAGATAATTGGCATTCGAGTCTAGCCAGCCATTAAGTGTATCCTTTTCCGTTCCGATAGGAAACGCTGCTTCAATAGATAGATAGCAAGATGCCTCTACACCGCAGTCGATGCTATTAACTGCAGCGATACGGGTCGCTCTTAGATCTCGCCTCCGTAGCAAGACGTCAAACGAAAGGACCAGAAGACAGAAGCTCCTTCAAAGAGTAGGACAGAATGCTCGAAAATATTACGTGAACGTAATACTTATTATGCGATATTTTTCATCCGTTTCTTCCTGCGCAAGAGTCTTCCGCGATACAAACTTTGTCGCGTTCTGCCAGCAGATTACTGTATAATAGGTACTTACGACGTCGCGGAGCCGAGAACTCAACATAATCGTGATAAACCAGAACGTGTACGCGAGGTCGTTTCACCGTTTGCGATACCATCGCCAAGTGTTCTGCGTATCTGTAACTACTGGCAAATTACGTGTCGGCGTTCCGAAAATTTGCAACGCGGTTAACTTTACACGTGCACGCGTGTTCAAATTCCTCGATTGCGATATGATTATGCTCCAAACGTTGCGACTTTATAGAATAAGTGAAACATTCATTTTATCATTTTGTAACACGGTTAGGTTAATAATAGATCGGTGATTTCTTTCTATTAATTGAGAATCTTTATATTTACTTATTTCTAAATATACGTTGTCTTTTCAAAGTTGTAACTTTACCAATTATACCGAGTAATGAAATCTTTCTTAAACACATTACAGATCTTATTATAAGAATTGATTAAGAATGTATAGTAGGCAAAAATCGAAATTTCTAATATAATTTTCTGAAAAATTATATAAATTGGAGGAAGAGAAATCAAATTAAACTGATAATAATTAAATTAGAAATCATATCGATTATGTTTCAACATAATTTTTCTTTCGATATACTATAACTATACCAACAGATTTCTTATTACGTACGATAGAAAAATTGAGCAAAGATTGGATATCTAATGTACTTTTATTTTTCTTACTGGCATTTAAGTCCGATTCATATCTCGAAACGTGTCTTTAGTCCGCGTTAATTTTGCCGATAGAGCTGAACGGTGAGAGTCTATTCCGTTGATTGCGGGGGTCGAACGAGTAGTCGATGTGCGGATTAAGTCGAGAGGGTACCCCGTAAATCAGAAGCTCAGCCAGCTATGTCTGTGGTGCTGGAGATAATAACCATTTTGCGCTTCCATAGGCTGTGTCCTCTCACATCGTAGCGAGCGATCTTACGACGGAGTACAATTTGTGTGTATGTCTGTGTGTGAACAAAAGAGGGAGAGGGAAAGAGAAAATGTGTATGTGTATGTGTGTATCTATGAAAGAGAGAGAGAGAGAGAGAGGGAGGAAGGAACTCTATTCAATTAACTCCGTAAAACGTAAATCGTACTCTCACCCTCGTCCCTTCCACTCTATCGCTTCCCTATCGACCTTCGATTTTGCCACTGAATTTCCCGCGCATTCAGCAAACAGCCTCATGCCTACCTTCTGCTAAGATCCACGATTTTAAACGTAGCAATTTGTTTCATTTTACTACTAGTCAATTTTATTACGTAATATATTTTACTACTTCAATCGCATTTCCTGCGTCATAAAATTATAGAGATCTAATTGCGATTTAACTGGGAAAATTAAAAACTTCGTGCAAATTGCAGCGTTTCTAAAGGGAAAATATTTAACAAAATTTTATTTGTCGTTCCATTATGCTCTTCCGCTTTAATTGCGTTTAATGTTTAACATTACCGTAGTATTTAATATCGTGAAATTCATAAGTCGAAAAATTCAATGATCCTATTTACTTTTTTTTTCCGCTTAAACGAGGGAGAAACAGTACGTTCAACTCTTGCTACATGCAAAACGTATTTGCTTTGGCGCAGTAAAATCTAAGGTTCCCAAGATAAACTAAGCTCAAATCTACAGGTACGAAATTTCTCCGTGCATGCGATTTCCCGTCGTGGCAGACAATCTGTCTCGGCTTCGACGCGGTGTGAGAAGCGCAAGGAATGAAGCAGCAATTCCTCCACCTTTGCAAGACACGGATACACGTTTCCCTTGCATCGGTTCGGCACCGGTATCGATAGGCGGGATCAGGCGGAATACAGCAACACACCCGATCGACATAATTTACCGTGTTTCCACGGCACACACGGATAAACGTCACACCATTCCCGTAGGATCTTCCATCCGCGCTCGCTGTCAAGGTTGGCTGGTGCGACGCGTCTTCCTTTTACGTGCCTCGAATTCGAGTCAAATATCTGGAAGAGTGTCACGCTGATTCCGTATGCCTCGATCTTGACTGCGAGTCGACAGCAGACGACAATGGTGCGAGGAAGCGCAAACATTTATTCGTAAATTATTCTTGCATTAACTTTGAATTCCGTGCCGTCCGTGTCGAATGAAAAACATTGTTATTTATATGTAATCGAGATTAAAAGCATACGATTATTAAATTATTCTAACGTGTAATTGTTGGCATTTCATCGTTTCGAAGAAGGATTATGCAATTATTCGACAAATGTTAAATTAAACATGGGATTTAATATTCATCGTAATCAATGATCTGTAAAAGCACTCATAATTATATGAATGCATAAATGAGCAAAATCGGCTCGCTGTTTGTCCCATTGCTTGTTTCGTTGCTTTCGAGGGGAAAATCCGCTAAATGTTTTCACTTAAAATAGTCAAAACTAACGCTTTTAATACGACAACAAATTAGATTTCTCTCAATTTGACACGACGAAAATATCAAACATTTCCGAAATGAAAATTCAGATATCTGTTTCCAAAATTACGTAACTTTGTTAAGATATAACTTTGGATAAGATATTATACGAAGCTAATAAAGAAAAAGTTGGAAAAAGACTCGTGTAACTTTTTCCGGTTAAAAGTTTTCCATTATAATAACGAAATTTTTCGCTGTTCAAAAGGAGCAAGAAAATTTCTTCTTTTAATTTGACAAAAGATAGACATCCAGATCATTGCTCCGTAGGCCTTTTAGACTATTAGGACGGTTTGCCAGCCCGAAACAAACCGCTCAATTTGCGGACCGGCAGCTGAACGAATGACTTCACGATGAGTTTCGGCAAGTTTACGAATCGATTTGGCACTTAGGTGGAAAGGAGATTGACATCTACGAAAGAGGCAATTTGTCACGATCACGGGATTTCGATACGATACGCGCGACAACTAAAAAAAAAAAAGCCGCATGTATATTTCTGAAAGTGAAGATTCATGATCGTGACTCGCTAGAAGAACAGCGTGTTATGAAGTAAATACAAAAAGTTCATTTACCAATATTGAAAGAGCAGCTACTCTAAACTTTAGTAAAAATAACAAATGTAAATTTGAATTATAACAATTTTCAGAGCCAGGTTTACAATCTACTCATTTTATTTTATTTTTTTATGCAGTTAAACTGCAATTTATGCATTCGGAGTAATTTAACGCAATTGCGCGTAAAAGATGAACGATAAGGTACATTTAATAATGTCGGAAATAATTAAAACGCTTACGTTATGAAACCGTATTCTGTCCCATTCAATGGGTAATAATGGTGCAAACAATATAGACGATTATTCTGGATGAGAGCGTCAGCCGATCACCGACAAATTCAAGCACGATATCCTCCGTGGGGCATGCTGGCGCATTTGGTCGACTTAATCGCGTTACAGGGCCAAAATCTGATTGCGCAAATGCAATTTCGCGAGCGCTTTCAGCGCGAAAATTCTTTTTCTCTGCCCATTAACAAGGGCCATCGCGGTACTTTGACTTTCAAAATCCGTCCTCGCACGGGCATGTAAAATTACGGTGAAAATTGTTAAAATGCTTCTCGTCCTCGTCCTCGTTTCTGATTTTTGCCAATGACGATAGGAACATCACACAATCCGCGCTGAAAAATTCCGCTAAAATCAACATTTCTTCAGTAGACTGCGCTGATTAAAACTTTTCACCTCGACATCGACAAAGCTAGGATATATCCGTACTTAACTCGCGAGATAAAATGAACTTGTGCACGAACACGTAAACCGAAGTTTTACGAGTCACGGTTCCCGCGCAATACCATTTTATGTTAGCGATAACACTGCTATCTCTCCAATACGCAGCATTCAATATTTATAAAAGAATTCGAGAGCACAGTGTGAAAATATCGGATAGACAGGGACAAAGCGAATGTCGTGTGCCACACGTTTGTTATATCGCTTTGTCTCGCATATTATACTGCACCCATTTTTACGCTGCTATTTTTATATTTTTACATTGCATTTATGTCGCGAGATATTACAATTGATATTTTTTTTCGCTTATACGTGTAGCGAACTATCGCGATACACATAAAGTTCATTTATTTAACATTCAATTCTTTTAGATTTTCCATTTGTTCAAAGTTCAGCGCGCGATATATTCCACAATTAAATGCAATTTCTATGCAGTCCTTTCATAAATACAAATAAACGAAATTAAAAAATTTTGAAATTAATACGTTTACGTTTCAGAAAGTGTAACATCTCGAAAAAAAATGCGGTGGCGCGCTTGTGACACTCGATATCGCGTTTCTCTTTAAAATTCTTCGATGACTATATTGAACACACACACTTATCTCAAGTTGATAGCTAAAGCATACGAGATCGAGCATACGAGATCCGTTCGTAACCTCTTTCCCTTGCAATTGGATTTGAATGTCGGCGAGTGCTTATCCGACTTCGTGAGGAACAATAACAGCTTTTTTTAATCTGAGAAACGTTTTACAACGATGGTTCGAAGTAAGGAGAATGATTCGAAGAATGGGCGGAAACTCCCCTCCGGGAATGCGTGTATCGGATTTTCACAGACGGAACGAGCAATCTCGCGATTCTGGAATCTCCTTTTCGTGCCGTGCCCCAAGCCCTCTCATTGAAAGCAGCTTTAGAGCTCCGACCTCGAAGAATGCCCCCGATACCGACCGCAGACAAGCCGAAGACAGTTCGAACGTTTGATTCCCGCGAACTCCCCTCCTCTGCGCTTGATTCGTAGCTCGCTGTCTGCAGTCATAATGCTCGTGGACTGCGATTCCATCGCTACAGCGTTTCTTCCCGCGCAATTTAGTCGGGAAAAAAAAAACACGGATGGCGAGATAAATAACTGCAATTGCGGTTCTTTGCGAGCTGTGAAAAAAAATATAATCTCGAGCGATCGTGAAATATCTTGACGATTGCAAACAAAAGAAATTTTTCACGCGCATGATTAATTTCCTATCAACATTTCTTAAAATGTATAAACAAGAAAATGTAAAAATATTATCTTTAATCAAATCCGTCATTTCCGTGTTTAATACTATATTGCGATTTCTATTAAATTATTCATAGCTACGAATTACTTTTACAACATAATAAAAAATTCATTTGGATTCGTCGCTTTCATAGCTTCGTTACGAATTTCGTTGCAAATAAAATGTGATGAGCACTGACCCGCGATGTCAATATACTCGTAACGACTCTGACTTCGGGGGTTCATTTCAACTTCAGTCCTCTTTTATAGTCCGACGTGTCTCGCGTGCATTCCTCCGAGTCGTCTTAATGAGAGCCTTGCTCCTCCGAGCACGAACGATCGGGAAATGCGCGGAAGGACTTCAATCTGGCTTTCCGAAAGCATACCGCACCGCCCGCACTTACCGAAACGATATATATCGAGTTCAATTTCGAATGCTCGTATTTCGTTTCGACACACATGGCGCATACCAGCAAACGTCCGCGTGTATGTACATACATACATACGACGTTTGGATAGATATGCTGCGCCTTGAAGGCGACTCGTAATTTCGGCGATTTAATAACGACGAAGTGGTATTGATCCCCACGGGACTTGCGAACTACTCGGGAGTCGAGAAGTCGAAGCGCTAACTCGCTGCCGACGTGATAATTCGGTAACGCTTCGATAAGGGTCCCCTGTGCAGTTGCCACGACACGCTGGCCATTTCCGGGCCAAGAAGGGAGAAGACCTGTCGGCGCGCCTCAAAGTCGCTGGAAGCAGGATCAGCGAAGCCGAACCGCGGAAACCGCACGACTGTTTCGTCCGGCTTTGTATATTATTTTCCACAGAGCCGCCCCAGAGATGCGCCGAGACCGTGATGCGCGAACAACGGGGAAACTGACGCTCGACAAACACGTTATTTACGTCACCAGGAAAGTAATAAAGTATCCTTAAGTTTTCATGCAGTCTGTGACCGAGCTTTGCATAGCCACACCGTAATTTCGTCGTTTGAAACGCACGTTTCATGCACGTATGGGTGCCTGCTATAATATCAATATTTTGCAAATATTAACTATCTACCCGTTATAACCATTAATGACATCTACACTTGTTTGCATCGTTTATACCTACGTACTTAATGTAGCGTATATTTGATTACATGGCAAAAATTAAAATTATATTTCTGCTATCAGTGACACGTTAAATATGATATTTTGCAAAAATTTATTGTCTATCCGTTAAAATCATAAATGCATTCTACATATGTATACATTCGTATGTCAATGTAATATTCGCTGTTAATATTTGATCATTTAACAAAAATCAAAATTACATTTTCGCCATTTAAAGCTTCAACCGCGTCTGTTGACCGTCGTGTTCATTACATTAATGAACGCGCGCCATTTTATCTGCCGTAAATACGAGGTCGATGAAATAAATAGAAATCGAGAAAAAGATATCTTTGCTTCTTGCGACAGTTGGAACGGAAAAGTCCCGTAATGTTGAAAGATACAGCGAACAAGACGCGATTCGCAACAGAACAAGCTCCATGCCGGTTCTCGTAAAATATTTATCGCCGGTCAATAGATGGATCGACGAGGCATTGATGTTCGCCTGTGCTATCGTAAAATTGAAATAAGATATCTGGAAAATCGTTTTTACGATCATTCTTGCCGCAACACAGCTATAGCACGATAATTTAAGTATCTCTGCCCTATTTCGAGTGATAACGCTCCGAAAAAATATCCATTCAGTAGCATAATACACACAAATACAATCCATTTCAAGATAAAAATTTTCTCAGCAGCATATATTCTTCCTATACATTTACGAGAGAGATAACACGTAAGAGTAACACAGAATATAAAATAAATCTCTAAAGAAGAAGTGAAATATGACTATAATTTAAAGTAAAATATTATTTTAAATCTTTATTAAAATGCACGTCTTAATTAAGTATGAAATTAAAACCGAGCACATAGATTATTACCTGTTATCTACCCACTGTTATTAATCCATTCAATCTATCTTAACCGTCCTTCTCTAAATAACTTTTCGTTCCACCAGGTATTATTACAACATTACATGATATTCAGCTAACACGATATATTGCTGCTACCTCGCTAATAATAACATCTCGGAAATAGTAAACGGAAACAAATTGTCTCCATTATGACCATTATGAATATATTGCCGAAGTTAGTCCGCCGATTAATCGGAACAGTTCTCGAGACATAGAAATCCCCCTGGCTTCCTATTCCACATTGATCCCGTTTACTCGGGTTAACGCAGACTATGTGTAGTCTGCGACAGGTGTCAGTGGACAGGACACACGTGACTGCCTAAACCGCATGGTGACTGTTTTGACGCGGCTATCCGTCAGGTAATCGCGGTTCACCGTCATTCGATGCGTTGCGCGCATTGGATCATCTCGAGTATCTGTGTACCATTAAACGCATGCACAACCGCACGCAGTTACGCGGTTCGCTATGTAATCGTTCGTATAATTTATACAGTCGCTGTCGGCGACGATTGCAGCTATATAACGAAATATTAGCTGTTTATATTTTGATAAATAATAAAAATCATATAGCATTATAATTGAACTCGCGTGTATTATTATAGCCTTTTACGTGAGATTTCGATCGCGGAAAACGAGATAACAAGGAATAAGATTTATTAAATGACAACGAGAATCGAAAGAAATCAGATCGACGATACATGTATAGATTATCTATAATGTTATACTAGATGTGTTAACAGGTAGAAAAGAATTAATAAGAATTAAATTAATAGCTTGTTATGCTGGCGGTGATAATAATAATAGCAAAACTGAGATTAGTCGACTGGTAGCTACGACAAAACGCTCGCTGCGCGTTTTATGCGCTTGCAGTCGCGTATGCACGAACCCAACGGCACGCAAGCTCGCGTTCCTCTGCGCAAGCTTCAATGAATCACGAATCACGCTTTAGCCGATTGTCAAAAAGCGGCTTCAGAAAGTTTTCTAAGCGAACTCATGCGCGGGCTCATGCATGTTGAGCGTTACTTTCTGACAACCAAGAGAACTCAGGCGATGCAACGATATGACACGGTAATATAATGTCACATTCCTATCCCCCTTTTTTCCCTTGCGTATACATCAGTCCCCGAGATGCGCCGCATATAATCAGTAAAACTAGAAATTCGCAAAGCCGAAAGTCAAAGTATTCTTTTACCACACCTGCGAATTCACAAAGCCAAAAGTCAAAGAACTTGGAACATTAAAAATCGAAAATTTACGAAAATGTAAAGATGCAAAATTTGAAGATTTAAAAACTCTAAGAATCCATATTTTATATTTGAACATTATAAAACTAATACAACCTAACAATAATCCAATAATCTAGAAATTAGATTATATTTCTGACAAACTTTAATAATCCAAAAATACCCATCGCTTGGAAAAATGCACTTCACATAAATCATGTCGGTTATCGTTTCCACTATCCAGAACAGACTACACTGTGCAGATAACATAGAATCGTGCGTAAACGGAAGATAGCTTTGCCTCTATTTGCTGCAACGTCCATGCAAGAGCGATCGAATGTCAGCCACATCGAACAATTTGGATCGCATTGATCAGAATAGCGAAGAATCGATGGGATCGATGCACGTATTTGTCGTGTCTGCTCGGCGTTTCGCCAATTACTTGAGAGCGTGTTCAAATCACCCATTTATTGGACGTCGACTCACCTAGAATTATCACGACTATCAACGTCCATTCGTGATACGATACGAAAAACGAAGCTTAAGCATATTTAATCTAGATTTAAATTTAAAACCGTATTTTCAATTCGTTTTCGAGTAACGTTTGTATTGTATTAAAGGTGTGCTTAACTGCTGTGTTAAAGGAAACAATGCGGATTGAATTTAAAATTATTTATCCATTTAGAAACTTATAACTAAGATGATAAAGAAAGCAGACATAAGTCTACGAAAACGATTAAAAGTACGCTAGAAACTCGTTTGTAAAATAGGATAGAAAATCCGCGAGGATAACAGAAACAAATCGCAACGATGCTAATTGCCGAGTCGCGGTTCGCGTAACGAGAACTCCAAATATAGGTCGGTTTCCGCAAAACTTAGCATTAGAGTTCGCGATAGTTCGGGAACGTAACTCGGACTAAATGAACGCGAAGTCCGCGAATTCCGACGGATGTACTTCGAATTGGGCCGGAGATAGCAGCCCCGATCTCTTTTCCTTGCTGTTACACAGAATTTCAGCTAATAGCCACGTCTCGTGTGAACACGCCACAACGGGAGGGAAAAAATTGAAAAGTCTCTGATACTTACGTCAGTCACCTATGGAATATGATGTCAGAAACGTGAAACGTAATTTACCATACTGCATTCATAGAGCTTGAACCATTTTGACAGGCGCAGTCACATTTAATCATTCCACATTTCCACGTGAAAGCTATTTTGTGTGGACGTAAGTTGCGAGAGCTACTCACGTGTATTTCCTCGCAATTTCCTCGCTTCTGACATCATAACCCAAGATGGCCGACGATATTGAGGGTCCTTGCGAGCGAAGGTTGCGAGGCATTTCGAAGCAAGGACGCCCTCCACCGCAAGTCAGTCAATAACCATCCTATTGATAAGTTTGCGCTACGATTGGGTTAAAGAGAAGAGTGTAATCAACGGAATTAATGGGAACGGGTCATATATTCACCACTTTCCAATAGCGGCACGACATTGTCTGGCTATTACAGTATCGTATTCAATTAACACTGGTGACACTAAACGAATTAATGTTGCCGCGCAGATGGGAGCGTCGACGTGTGCTGGCAGGCGTTCGAACGGATAAATAAATTTACGAATGACAGGCTTTTAATCGGCACATTAACGATTAGAGAAAAAAATCACTTCCCTATTTAGATCGACCGACTGTCGCGAGCAGGTAGATTTATGATATCAAAGATATTACTAGATACAGAAAGAAAAACTACTAAAAGAATAAAATTAATTTTTTGCAGCTAAAAAAATTATATAAGTTCTTAATAAAAAATAATAAACTACAAAATCGTTATAAATTCGCAATATAACGTAAACAGGAAAGTATAACCGGAAGTATAATAGGAATATATAAAAAAAATTTTATAACTGTATAACAGTTTAAACATAGATATCGGCTACATGTTACCTCTATGTACTCAGGAGATTGCATTCTTTAGCCAGTTGTTGATAGAATGCGCAAAGAATGCCACGTTATCGCGAGGATGACGTAAAGTTGAAAAAAAATCCATGTCACGTGGTCTAAGACGGGACAATCGGATCTCGCACGGGAGGACAGGTGGAAGGGCCGGCGTCGGAATCGATGTTATCGAAAAGAGAACAGCTAAGGAGCGAGTACATATGTACGCGGGCGATGCTGGCACATAGATATCCGCTTGGCAGGCACCTAATACGAACCGGGGCCGAAGGGTTCGCTGCAAACTTGGATTTATGCTCACGCTGCAGCGCATAAAGTTCCATGTCCCTGCGTAAGCCTGTGTGCAGTGGCAAATTTCTCACCGTCTCCGCAATATTCTCGCCGACAGGTTAACGCCGAATATATTTCCGTAGGCGGTGCTTCCGGTTTTCGTTCGCCGGCCGGGCACGTGGCGGGGCAATTGAATCGGTCATTCCGAAGACGTAACGACGAGAGAGACCGCTCGCGAGATTCCGAAACGCGCGCGCGAGAGAGAGAGAGAGAGAGAGAGAGAGAGAGAGACTTATTACTTATTGCATGTGCGAAACTGGCGCTTCGCGAAAAACGCGGTTCGTCCTTTCGCAAGAGACAGCTAAAGAGTTATGAGTGTCTCGATTAGGAGCGCACCGATTATTCAGCGTGAATCACGCTATAATTCGTTTACCCTCGGCCTATTTTGACCGCGATTATCACAATCAATTATAAAACCTTATAAAATGCTACCAGCTTACGCTTTTAATTATTCCAATTATCTCGTCCGTCTTTCTTAAACGTTTTTCCTTCCCGATTCAATTCAACCTACTTTTTCCACCGAAAGGACAACGGTGACACGTGCCAACGATGAAACGTGAGAATGCAATTAATGTGTCATTATACAAGATAACCTACATTGAAGATGCCAAGAAGATGCTTGCGATTCTACTTTGGCAGCCATAAATCTTTAAGTTCTTACTTTTAAAATGGATAAAATTTTAAAAACTCGACCGAGATTTTCAACGTTTAAGGTTAAACAAGATAAGGTAAATTAAGAAAATATGAAACTGCTTTCACATTAGAGACGGTTAGTTGCCTTATTGTACTTTGCTTAACAAGGAACGGCGAGAATCCAATTACGTGATAGCAGGTATAGGTGTCGCCGATGTGATTATCGCCGCAGCTCGTTAACCTCTCATCAAGGTGCGAAAACAGACTACCTCTCTCTCTCTCCCTCATTCACTCTCATTCTTAAAGCGTACTTTTGAATCTCTGCCTCATTCGCTTGCACGTCGTTTTCGCAAAAGGCACGCATCTCTACGTCATTTTCCCCTTAAAGAATTGGTCGCGATTTCTTTTCACGGTCCACGGCATCCTGTAACCGTTCTCCCTCCGGAGAAGGAAAGCCCGCTATAACCATTCACAACAGGCGGGAGCAGTCTGCATCCGACAAAAATTCCACCATCGGACGTAGATCACACCCTCCTCCGCGCCGCTCATCCCTCTCGCGACAGTCGGGAAGACGTTTTACGAGCAGCGATTTATCGAACCAGCCCGCCGCCTGCCCGTCCCGTTCTCTCGCGTTCGCTGCGAATAGTCCATAAATTTCCGCGATGTACCGCAAGGAAAGAACCAAAAAGGGAGGACACCCGGGGACAGAAGGGTAGAGGTGTGACATAAAGGAAGGATCCCTGAATAGGCATCCTTTCGGAAAACACGCGACCTCGCTATCACAATTGCATCCGAGGTGCATTCCTCAGCTGTCATTCGCACTACACTTGCCCGTACGCGTACGCGCGCACGCCAAGATGCACACGGGCATGAAAGCACGAATGCACAGAGAAGCCTTAGACGTATCCCGATTTCAGTGTCGTACCTTCATATATCTTTGACTCTCGAGAAACTGATGGAATTTTGAGACGCGCGCGCACCCGACGCAATTCTTCGTGCTTATTTGAAAGAGGTGGGATTACAACGTTTTGAATGGCGACATAAATATCAGTTTACTCGCAAAGAGATGAGAAGATAAATGGACTTCCATCGCATGCTTTTTTTGAAATGTGATAAAAAGATTAGAATAATAAAACGCTTTATAGATTTTTTAATTTGTTTTATCTGAAGATTTGTACAATATCTAACTCGATTTTGTGCAAAATCTAATCGGATTATTGAGAAACAGATAAATAACAGTTCAGAGATATTACGGACTAACAAGCCATTTACGCTGTATATATTTTGGTTACAGGTGTATCTGAAAACAATGAACGCGATACGAGCCAAATGCATAAAATACGAATCTGCTAGAGAAATGTACACACAAAGAAACAGCAAGCATAGCAAATATACCGATATAAAACGCTCAGATATAATGCATCGCGTGGAACACACGTTAAAGCTCGCTATTTGAAAAAATAAGCATGATGGAAAATGATGCATCGAAGGCAAATAACTATTAGTTTCGTAACAGATGGCTATAGGATTCAGATAAAAATGCGTGGAACGTGAGATTACTTTACAAACCAATTCAGCTATCACAACAAAATTTTAATCGTAACGTTATCACATATATTAATCAACATTGTCTTATTTATAAATTTTCTCTTTGCGCCCTTCGTTTGTCAGCCTCACTAGCACACATATTTACAGTCACATACGAAGACGAGGTTTTCGAATTGAACGACACAAGACTGACAATTCACAAAACAGTCTTATCAAATAATTTTTGTATGTTCTTCTTTAATTATCTGTAATTTATGCGCAAAACATGACGTTTATTTTCTCGTTTTCTTGAAATAAGTTAATAGAAACAGATAAACAGCACTAACAAAAAGAAAAATAATACCAGCGTTCGGCCGCAGCAAAGTTCGATTACAATGGAAGCGGTGTTACGTGGTGCAATTTCGATGGCAAAAATTGTCGCGGCGTTGCGTTGCCATCCGTGCGTCGCTTCGAAAACGAGGAGGTCCTCTTCCGATATTGAGAAGGATATCGTATCCGCCCAAGATCCGGTATCCGGGAGCACTTTATCATCGGAGTAACTGTAGCGAGCGAGCAAACTCGTGCGGATAATGCGACCCTTCGAGAAAATGCAGCCCCGCGAACGAGCGAGCGAGTCACTGGAGCGGGCAACACGCGTCAAACGAGGACAGAGATAGCAGCCGCGGTACTTCCGTTTTCCGAGCCGTTCCGTTTTATTTCGTTCCTCGAATACCCCCGTACTCCCTCGTACTTGCTATAAAACTAACTCCCTTCTCCTCGTCCGCGCTGGTGGAACAAAAGTTGGTTTTAACACTTATCGGCGTGGCATCCTCGGTACACACACACAGGGTGTTCCAAATGCGAAACAACGTAGATTTGATTTCGACCGAGATTACAAACCGTGTCTCAAATGTTAATGACTAGACATCGCGTCAAATCTAGAGCACGTCGAGAATTGTTTAATCACTGCAAATTAGTTGCTGCGTTATCAGCATTTGTAGGTGTTGAGATTTGTGCAAACAACGGAAACAAATATTTGCACGTCACACAATTTATCTATCATGCAGTCAAAAAACTTTCCGGGAATTATCAAATTAAACTGAAGTTGTAATTTGCATGATATTTACAGATAACATTTAAATTTAACGGATTTTATTGTAAATTTAAATCAATTAATTATTTAGCGTTTTAACTAAATTTAATTTTAATAAATTAAATTATTTAGTATTATTTTTAAAATTTGTCTTGCATATAAAATAATCGGTTGTGCTACTGTACTGTACTGAACTAAAGATATCGTGTATTTTCATTGGATCGACATGACCGATCTATCGAGACTCCCTTTTACTCAAGTTTTTGATTTCATGAAACCAGACCAGATTTTTGTGGCGTTTCTCTCGCGCCAATAATGAATCCAGACCCATTCCAGTTTTTTCCAACATAAAGAATCGTCCGGGTTAATTAAAACGGGTACCGCAGAGAACGGCGCTGGTAATTTATGAAGACTAGATGACCGTGAAAAAGCTATCCTGAGCCGCAGCGTTTTATGCCAAGGACTATTTATTTTGTCACATTTACCAGTTATGACAAACAACGACGACGGAAGAGTTCTAGTTAGACTGGGGCTCGTCGCTGCGAATGGCAAACTAGCGTAATAATAATCTGCGAGATTGCGACGGAATTAAGCGGCCTGCGTTAGTATTGACCCGGAAACGCTCCCTCTCTCTAAAAGATTCGCTAGACCCGCCGCGGCACGAAGAACTTGCAAGGTGGCGAAAAGGACGGAGATGCGGACGCCGTTGAAGGAGAAAGCAGTGAGAAGAGATGGCTAGTGAAGAAAAGAACGGATGCTGCGGAAAGCAAGTAAAATGCAGAGATTGAGACAGCGGAAGCGGAAACCATTAATGGCGATGCGGTAGGCGCGAGTGGAGTGGATGGCGCACAAGCAGAAGGGTTTACTGGGACGTAAATGGAGGATAAAAGTGCGGGGAAAGAGGTAGAAAAGAGAGAAATAAAAAGTCAGACGAAAAAGAGAGCGTGAGTGCGATGCGGACCGTGGAAACGTTTCGCAAGAGGAAAATGAGAGAAGGAGAAGGATTGTGCGGCGGCGCTATTGTGAATTCGTAACAGAGCTCTTCTCCTCTCCTCCTCGTCGTCCCTTCCTGCGTTGCTTCCGCATCTCCTCCTCGCTGGGCCTTCAGAATGACGAGCGCGTTACCAGCAAAGCTCCGGCCCGACGTGGTCGGGTCGAGCGCATTTACTCCATTTTAAACCCATTCTCATTAGAACGCCTCTGAAGTAGGAAATCGAATACGACTTTCGTAGCCGACTCCACTCCGACTCGACGCCGCGCGACGTGACTTCGCCGTTGATCAAACGTGTAGAATACGTGCAACAACACGTGCGAATCTATATCTGTCCTACTTCCGCGGCAACATGCCGATAGGCTAGACAATAGCCGTTCACCGTCGTGCAATTATTTACCCTGAAGACAGGTATACCTAGCCCAGTATATACGCACAATGCCATTGTCTCTCGTCTACGTCTCCGCATATATAAGCCAAACTACACACGCGTCTACACGCGCGCACGCACACACGAGCGAACGGATATGCACGGCAAACACGTATACGTTTCTACATACACGACAATAGCAATGTGTATTTCGTACACACTGTACTGTTAAAGCGTATCTGCATGGCTGTAGTGTTAAAAGGATGACTAGCGATTGCAATCACTTGATGGCAATTGTTCAGGAAAAGTCATTAATCGCGAGCGAGACCGTCACGGTTGCTTAAACGATTCGGATCGCACTACCGCGATTGGTCTTCAATTTCTTCCGCTAGAAAGGGCTTGTCGAATGGAAGCTTGATTCGATCGTTCCTCTGAAAGTCGAGGGGACGTAATTGGAAGATTTGTTCCTTTGCACACGGAATTATTTTCCCTTAATAGCTCTGCGCCAAATACCGACCGATTTAATCTCCCAATGAAAGAAACGACTGTGTATAAGTTTCATAAATGAGAGAAGGTTCATTAAATAAATCCTTTATTCTTACTGGAGAACACTCCATTTTCGTTTTTCAAAATGACTTTGCCGTATTCTCTAATGCTGCATTCTCTAATGCCGTATTCTTTCCAACAGTTACACAGCTAAGAACCCATGTCTTAAACCGATTTAATTAAATGTTTGTTATACGCCCATTAAACGCGTTAAGCGCGAAGGTGTATATCGATTCGATTGACTTGTCAGCAGTCGCCAACTTTATAACGCAAACCCGATTAAATTTATCGGCAGCGACCGCAACCACGGTGGCAATATGAGAAAAAAGTTGGTTCTCACCTAAACCGGCGATACTTGTTCTGGCGATCCCTCGCCGGCGATCGCTACCGTTTCGACAAAGTCGTAAAGTCGAATCGAAATTCACCGACGCGGTTCGTATAAGCGACATAAATTCGTCTCGGCCGATGGAACGCGCGATCGTTAAGCTATCGAAATCCTGCCGCGATTTATTATCGCTAGCCTGGTCGCCCGTGTCATGAACTCAACCGGGTTGGCTGGCTATCATGCGCTTCTTTCACGATCGAGCCAGATCGACATTCGACGATTGACAATTTCGCCTCGCGATTTCAGATATAGAGTGCAATGCAACGCGCGAATTCGATTTTATCATATAATAGCGTTCAATTCGCTCAAAATTTCAGATTCTGCAAATGCAGAAAGTCCAAAATACAGTGAAATGATAACTTTAATACTACTATACACAGATTAATAAATTGGCTGCTATTCATTCAATCAAACACGCACAAAGACACTCCCGATAAAACAAAAGTGTTTTATACGACGTCATTAAAACTAAATAGGCAGAGCCCAAAGAGGTGGTTGATTATCACCATCGTAAACGGAGACGAGATCGTGCTACTGGAGCGGCAATAATAATAACGGTAGTTTGGGAGAAACAAAGGGGAGAGAATTAAAAGGAGGACATTTCAGGTAGTTCCAAGGTAATATTTTCCGTGGAAAATGAAAAACGGAGCGTCTGCGGGACATATAGCTTGGGTAAACGAGCGCAAAAAGTAGGCAATAAAATGGCTACGAAAACAACGGTAACTGCTGCAATGGCGCGACCACAAAGAGCCAATTTACGTACGCTTCCATCCGGGAAATCTCGGGAGCGGACGGGAGCGAACTTTCTCGATCGCGAGCAGCCGAAAGTGTGTGACCGAGCGGAACAAGTCTTTCTGCCGGCGGGTGGCAACGGCGTTGGGCACGGCAACTCGGAATCCACGCGACGATATCGGCAGAAAAAAAAGTACAAACTGCATTTTTGCGCTCGGAGACCCCGCCCGGAATGTGTTACGCGAGCGAAGTTCGCAACTTTCCGGTAGCTGTGCGGCTGGGTCCCATTTGCGCGCTAACTACGCCCGGAACTTGTAATTATCCGCGTCAGTTTTACGATAGCGCGGATTTAGGGGCGACAGGAGGAAGAGAGAAGACGACAAGGTAGGGATGAAAGAACGGGAGGGCGGACGCGCGCGCTTTCGATTTAATGACTTCCGCCGCATAAAACTTTACTGTCGCGCGTCACCGACGCATCGCGATGCGCCAATTCCGCATTACCTTCTCGTAAAGCGACATATTGTGTCTTACACTTTTCAGTTAATGGGACATTCGCTGATTTAATGGTAACGTGGTAAGCTGCGAGCGACGTCGACTGTGTCTTGAGTAGCATTTCATACGATTCCTCCGTTCATCCTCTTTCGAGGACGTTCATACGTATGATTTTTATTTAAGTATCGTTCCGTAACACCGTTGCGCAATAAATGGATTTCCATTAACTTTTTCTCCGAGTATAATTAGTGAGTACCACGATAATAAAAATATTATTAATATCAAAATAACGATCTATCAGCCCAGATTTCAATCTAATGATTTATGTTATAAATCGCGGAAAAATACTTCCGCTCGTATCTGTTCTCAAAATCATAATCTTAACATCGCAAAAGCAATAAAAACGTCGCTAAAGTAGAGACTCGTTAGCTTTCTAGCGATATTGTGAAGTTCTAATTTATAAGTATACTGCGTCTTATACATCATAAAACCAATCAGTACCGAACGGGGAAATTGCATGACCTGCCGCTGGAACTGGTATTTACAAGTAACCTTTCTCCGCGCAATTAGGACGTCGCGCAAAAAAACAAATAATATTCTAGCTAATAACATAAAAGCATGTAACGTTTTATCTCTCTCTACCTTCTCTCTCTCTCTTTCTTTTTCTCTTGCAGCCTTTACAACACAGGTCTGAGAAATTCCCAGACTGTCGAGAGATCCGACAGATCCGACAGGCCCAGGGATGCTTAAACGATTGCACCAACACGCACAAATACGTTTCAGAGGCATGCGCGACGAATTCTAGGGAAGGGAGGGTTTAAATCTCTCTTCGAGCACAAAGCGCAGCTCCATTTTGTGAGAATAAGAAAGATGAAGAGGAAGCTGAAAGGCCACCCCGTCGCAGCGCCACATATTGTCCTCGGCTAATAAACCGCGTTCCAACTTGCGGCCACTGAGAAATATCACATCGCGAACGCCGAAAGGAAGGATTTCTAGTTGCGAGATCTTCTGCGAGGAGGAAATAATGCGAGGGCGCGCATTCTCGTATAAAAATAAATCGGATCGACGAGACGAGTAATCCGTTGGAGACGACGATCGGAATTAGCGACGGCAACCTAGCGATCACGTACCAGAAAAGTTGCAATAAGTCAATTTTTCGAAATCTCTTGATACCTGCAATTCGTCACGTTCGCCGAGACCAATCAAGATCTCCTTTAGTATGGAATCATAATTCACTTCCGTGAGAGAAAGAGAAAAAGAGAGAAAGTCGACGAGGAAAGATCCGAATCTTGATTCTGAAGCACGCGCACGACTTCTTCGGCCCACGGTTCAACAGGGTTTCATCATTCCACACGCGCTTGTTCGATTCTAACTTTAGTTACATCTCGGATCTGCCTTCGCTTTTCTCCTACTATTTATAACTAATTATTCAATAATATGTGTTTATAAGTGAATATCGTTATCGGCTTTGAATAATTCAGTTCGATGTTAACAAGGACATTTGTTAACGAGATTTAATATCATTGTCATTTTATGAAATAAAAAGGTCACAATTTTCTCTCAATTATGGATAAAAATCGATGCGTAGGAGCAAAACCAGCGATTATGCTGGCTGACTTTACCTCGTATACATTAAATGTCACAGTCCCACAATTATTCTGCAATAATATTTTTTTTTTACAATATACGCTAAAAGAGAAGCTAAAATCAACTATTAAATGCATATTCAGAATTACGCGGAAAAAACGTGAGTTTTACAATATAAAAATACAATGTATAAAATCAATATAAACAAAAGCGGAAATAAAGAAGGCACAGACGCGTTTATTAAAAACTATTACACGACATGCTGGGCATAAATAAAAGCGCGATTAAATCTCACGCTGCGTCACTCGTAAGGAATAACGAAGGAAGTGGCGGAAAAACGGTAAATCATATCCTTGAAGAAAATATCGTAAGAAGGTCAGTACGTGTGATGGTGAATAAATGGTAAGAAAACACAGCGTAATTGCATACTGCTACATTGTTCGAGAAACGAGTGTCGGTAATTATTAATACGTCGGGGTGTTCCACCTTCGTCAAGGATTGCATATGCATCAAGTAATCGTGAGTAAATTGATGGTGCACGATAAAGGTAAAGGTCAACATGAAGTCGCTTGCGATGAAATCAGCCGAGCAAACCTCTATACGCGCATCAACTTCGCAATCTAATTGAGTAAAAATCTAATTAAAAAAAAATATTAAAGTTTCACGAATCGGAAGATTAACTTTACTCTTTGCTCTTCGGAGATACCTTGAAGACGTCCTCTTTGAGACCTTCAAGACCAGATATGATTAAAGAATAAATCAAATTTTAAATTAAAAACCTAGCTTAATTACCATTAATTTCATTTCATCATTTTTAATCTTCGATCGTTATACTTTTCAATTTTAGGTGGAATTAAAGCGAATTTTTTTACTTTTAATATGACTCATTTCGCAGTTTTATTCATCCGCTATAACTATATACGTCATAAAGTCGGACGTTTGCCACACAATCCTCTTTGAGAACTATCATATATATCTTCATTATATGTATAATCATCACATATGTCATGCAACAAACATATCAAAGCGGGATCACTGCGTTAGATAACGATCAATGTTTCATCTTATCACGTATAACTGTAACTGATAGCTGTGTATAAATATAATAAGATATAAAAAGATATCCATCTCATTTTAAGCTATTCTCACAAACACACAACAAAGTTACGACCTATAAATACATATTTATTGTGTAGTTCCAATATCCAATTTCGATTTGTCGTGATTCCGGGGATCAATATGTCTCCAACATTGGAATATCGCATGAAACTGCGATGTTTTAACCAATGGAAGACAATCGAGAATTTTTCGTGTTTTATGTTTATACACCGCGCGAATTATGTACACAGCGGAATTACAAATGAGTCTGCTGCGCTTTCGCGACTCATATAATGGACGTGCATCCATCATTGATATTACCCTGATTATTTAACGGAATTTTTTATTAGTATTAATGCATGATCTTTCCTCCTTCTATTATATTTATAGTTAAAATTACAAAACGCGGAGAAATAATGCATCACGTGATTCAAAATTTCACAAACGACGAATGTCCGTTGCACATGATGTTATAACTGAACACAATTCCAAATTTTGCAATTAAGTTGTAATTTAATTTAATATATTGATCGGAAAATGAGGTATCGTATGTTGGCCCTGTCCATAAATTAATAATGTAACATATTAATGAAACATTATAATTTGGCATATTGATTAAAGTTAACTTTTCCTTTTTATAATTAATCAGGAAAACGGTTTTGCGCATTAAATTGTTAAACTATCGAATTGCTTTAATAATGTTCCTGTCTGTGTATATATATTCGTGTATATATAATTTTCAAACAATATAATATTGTTTAATAACATGTTTTATCAGAGTAAAACAAATGCTTAATGAAACAAGTAATTTAACTTGTATAAACATGCATGCATTAAACGCTCTGCGCATTACTTGACTGTTTTTAAATTTCTTTCTTTCGACAGTAGAAAATAATTAATTTTTTTTTTATCAAAAGGGATAAAAGCAATACACTGTACTTTCTTTCAGCTACCTGCATATCGCGTACATGCGCCGAGTTATAATTTCATTCTCAAGTGCCGCGAACAATGCACCAGCTGAATCGCGTCGTGCTCATTATCGCCAGAAAAAAAAAATAAATGGTACTGCTGATAATAGCGTCGCATTATCTGAGAATGAACAATAGACCATGCGAGTGAGTGATGTATAGTGCGACGTAAAATTTAAACTTCCGGAAGCGGGCGGGGAAAGGTGGCACGACACACGAGAACGGAGTGAATTCACATTCCATCTACGTTCGTCATTTCATTTCTCCCTGTCCCTTCACCTCTGACCCGCGATCCGTGCCAATTCCTCTTCTTCGCTCGCCTCGTCCGCGGATTCAAAAAGTTCGAAATAGTTGGGAATCAATAAAAGATAACAGTGGCATTCCTCGATGAGTTTGCACCGAATAATCCCCAAGAAAAATTCATGCGAGTGTCATCGTATCGATTTTTGCGACAATGTAACTTTCATCATTCATTCGAGTGGCATAAGAATAGAGATGATGTTTTGGTGTATACAATATCGCATGGCTGATGGGGATAAGGATAGACGATAGCAATCTCGTTATATGTACCGGATTGTGTGGGATCGCGCGGATCGAACGTGATCGCGCATACAAGCCGGAACATGTAAACTGGGTCGCGATCGATCTCTCCTTGTTCTTCGAAATCGAGCTCGATCGCGCGAGTGCTTCTTCATCTATTATAAGAACACATATAAATTATGGCAATAGATTCGCGAGTATATTATAAATGAGTAACCACTATACAAGATACAATCGGTTGGGGCAACGCTCGGGCCAATAACCTACGTTTAAAGCTTTATTTGTTTCTACCTAGAAACGGAGTAAACAATGCTGAAAATCGTGTACTGCCTTAAAATCTGAAATTTTCTAATTCAAAGAATTTCTAGTTCGAAAAATGAACAAATTTCAATGTATTATCTAATCGTTAATCTAATCGTTAATATGGAGCATTCATCGCGTTACCGATCGCTTGCATCACAAGCTCTTTTTGCAAATATTATCTCGCGACACGCTTTCATCTCGAGCTACATTCAATCATGCTTAACTTCCTGTTAGCTCAAGCCAACGTTTCGTGACTTCCTTGATAAGCTTGACAAGTCCCTGCGTCTTGAAAAATGTTAGAAATCTTATAGCGGGATAAATGACCTTAACCAAACGAGAAGCCATGTAGTAGGTAGAATTTAATAGAAAAGTATGGCCACAATCATGCAATTATTAAACAATCTCTGCGTTTAAATAGATATTTAGAAATTTAAACATATTTTTACGATTTTTAATTTGCCGTTTCTATCCAAATCCAAAGAGATATCGCTGAAAGTAGTTGATCGGCATGTATAGTATTAAAGCTTACTTTTTAATGTCAAATCTCTGCGGAGATTAAACGAGTAACTTTCTTTTTAACAGAGCATACATTTGCTTTTATCGCGGAATGCTTCAGGTGTAAAAATTTTACTCAACGCTGTAATGGCAAATATCGATCGGTGACATGCTCCGGAATTAAAAGCCGCTATTAACCCAATTAATTACCATTATTGTACGGTTGGCGATAATGGCGCATCAAAAAGAGAAATCTCAATACGTATCCTTTTAAATCATCTTGCGTCTGAAATGGTACATCTCAGTCCAGCTAAACAGGATGCAAAATCAATGCACTGTGACTGTATCCAAGAAAAAAAGAAGCGAGTAACTTATTGATTACAGCGTTAAAACGTGATAATAAACCGCAATCGTATGCTACGAATCGTCTTTATATGCTTCAGGTTTATCTCATTTCTTATCAATAGTATATACGGATGCGTAGTTAAGCTTCCTGCGCGATAAGGATAAGTAACTGTCTCTCGCATACAAAAAACTAGTCCCGTATTTTATATAGGACATGTGCTCCATACATTCATATTAATATCTTTCTAAGAATCATTACAAACGTAATATTTGATCCAGGATACGAGGATCAAATTTACGTTCGTAATGATTTACGATTCATTTGTAGCAGCGGTGAACTAGTGTCTGATTAAACAATGTTTCTAGCTATTTCTCATCTCATCTCTGCAAAAGATACGTTTGGAAAGCATTGCGTTTCGCAATTGAATAGTCCACTCCGAAAACGGTTAACGCTTGTTCGCAATGAGCAAAAGTTTAACGGTCCGGAATTGAATTCTAACGAAAAGAATAAATGAAAAAAAAAAAAAGCGAAATGCAGACTGAATTCGAAGGTAGCGGGATGCCGGTAGAAGACAGAAAATTGGATTTCACCTGCTAAGAACGAATGGACCCAGGACGAACAGGACATTGACTATGAGAGTTCTCTTTTCGATCGCATCTCTCTCTTTACTTTCCTTATCTCGATAAAATCCCCTTTTCCTACGAGCAGATGTAACATGTATAAGGTCATCGCAAATTAACATTTAAATGTTGAATCTATCGACACATCTAATATAAAGAAAAGGCATGGAGTAAAAAATGCAATCAAAAGAAGATACGATATTATGTAAGCAAAAATTAAAGTTTGATGATTAAAATTGTTAAAATGTTATTTGAAAATATATAAATATCTGAATATATCATACATACACGTTTATAAAAGTATAAGTAAATGAGAGTTTCGCAATATAATAGTTTTCAAAATAATAAAATAAATGTAAACATTTGCATGTTTTAGAAACTAAAGTTAGTAGACAGTCATTCCGATCATTCAACCGTGTAGATAGGTAATATAAGTGAAATGCCATCCAAGCGAAACGAGATCTTTTTCACCGTAAAATGAACACACGACCCGAACGTGCACGAAATAGTCGTTGCAACCGAACGCGATAGCATTTTCTTTTTACAAAGAGAGAAATACGTATCTATATAATTCAACACGCTAAACCGTGCATCTAACGTGACAGTAGTCCACGAGTCGAGTGCATTGACAACAATCGTCGTTTCTCGGCACAAAACACGATTGCGATTAATATTTCAAACGACGTTACTCGTTACTTATAATTCAATAGCAGCAAGATTAAATCAAACAAAGCAATAAAGCGCAAAGTGTCGCGACGGTGCGATATGAAACCGCGGGGGCGATAGCCATTGATTACTATACTTCGCTAATTATAAAGTTCACCGCGCAGTTCTGCGAGCAGGCGTTCGCAGGCGTGCAATTAAGCGCGCACGCATGCGATGATAATATTGCGAGGCGATATAATTTCTGTACGTGTATCATGTCACGCCTGGGGAAGCGCTGGACCGATAATAAGGATATTGGTAACGGCCCAACGGGAAGCGGACAATGATCATTAGAGACAAGAGCGGTCCGTGAAGAGGTATTCATCGTGACTACTCAGTCTACGTATAATAAGGTCGTCGACCTATCGCGAATCGCGTTATTTCCTCGCATTTTCCTTGACTATTGTCTTTCTCGGATTTTATCGGCCGGACGCGAAGCTTCGCAATTAAGATCGTATAAAATAAATGAAATAAAATGTACAGTTAGCGGACCATTTTACTATACTATACTACTATTACTATAGTTTTTGTTTGCAAAATAGACATAGATCTAATAAAATAGCTATTTAAAGCTCATATTTAAAACGAACCCAATTGTGCAATGTACATTCCCAATTTCTACCATTCGGCAAAAACCCAAATAATAACAAAATTGATCACAGATATTATGTTCATTAGCAAAATATTCGTTGATCAAATTTTCCGATTATAGGATTATATTCTTAATTATAGGTATAAATTTTAATATATGTATTTAAAAATACTTCAAGTAGAAAACTGAATATCCAGAATATCTGTGGCTGAATATCAGTGGCACCTTTTATAACATTTCTGTGTTAAACAGAAATGTTATAATACTTTCTTTTTAAAGTCAATAAATTTAAGTTTCCTCTACAGTCACTAAAATTGTCGCTGTAGCATTATGCAAATTCCACAAAGGAAATTTTTAGTTCCTACCCGAGAGGATATTTAATTTTGACTAAAAGAGAAATAGTTATAAGAGAAAGAGAAAAGTCTGTGTTCGGAGTTGAGTCGCGCACGAGCTCCGACATTCGAAAATATATCGTTGTTATAATTCAAAGATATTTGCCTCAGCAAAGCATTGATCTATGTTATTATGATTAAATTCAATTCAAATTAAAATTTATAAAAGTGTAATATTTCTTTCTATTTTCTATTCTCAGTTTTAAAACTTAAATTTTATAACAATTATATCTACCAATAAAAATAAAATATTGATATCATACAATTTTTAGGCATAATGTATACAATTTTTATATACAATTATTATGTTACAATATAAAACTTTACACATTGTTTCAACATTTTCTCTTTTAAAAAATCACAAAAGTAGAACTATTAACAGGATTCCACTAAACTCTGTTATCTGTCAAAATCGGTGTTTTGAAAAATTCTGATGTATACTACGTTCCGCTCAACGGATTAAATATTATATAATATTTTTATCAGAAGTTCTGTTTGGAAAATACATTGTCTAGTTTCTCATACAAAGTAAACTTGGTCACGTTAAAAATATCGTTGATATGAATCATGTTCTGAATACATAGTAACAATCATACATTGTGAGTTTTTATATACATTCGCAGTAAGTGAAATCATAGAGTTGTTAATTATAGGCAGATAATAAAGCTGGGCATCCATATGTATGATGATTACATCTAATTACCATGCACAACCATCATGCGAATTTACGTTGGACAAAATATACGAGAGATTATACTGGTCTTTCTAGCAAAAGTTGATTAAATCTACGTGCATGAAAATTAATACATGCTAGAATGGATAAGCTCTTTTTAAAGCTCTTTCTGTTGCTAAATCTAGAATTATAAAATCCCTGTAAATCATCAGAGATTAATATTTCCTTGAATATTTCATTATGAAAAAAATCACAAATATACATCTAAATACTTAATAGTTATCTACTAATATATAATTAATTAAATAATAACTAAAGAATAAACTAAATATATAACATTTAAAAAATATATGCGATTAATTAAAAAGTTTAATTAATTAGTATTTTTTTAATGAATTATATATTGTATTTGTGTATACATATATATTGTATACGTGTGTATATTTTACGAACATTAATTTAGAATATTTTAAGAATATCTTCATATGTATTTGGGTGACTGATGCGGTCGATAACCCAGTTATATAAAGCGAGGTAAAGAATGACAACCTAATACACATGCGACTCAGAAGTTAATCGATATGCTTAACAGTCGGAGCACCAGATATAAGTCACGAACTTATAGTTTTTCAAAGCTTTATCGATACTTGTTAATGGAAACACCCGTTAGGAAATAGATTGGTACTTGCCTCCTTAATTGCCAAAAGAGCAAACACAACATTTGATAATCAACAGCACTCTCCGTTAATTTTTCTAAATAATAATTAATAATTTAAAGTAATAATTCAATTTCATTCATACTATAGCATCTCAGTGAAATGGATAGATAAAAGATAAAAATGATCATTCCGTTTCACGAGCACGATGTCCTTCGGAAAATCCGAAAGGTTACTCCATTCAAGTTTACCAAAAATGTGAGAAACTCCCAGTAATCACTTGAGGCCAGAAGAGATGTAGCACAAGTACGCAATAGGCTGCCATCGAGAGAGAATCAGATGGAAGGGAGATGAAGAAGAAGCAGGGAGCAGAGGCGAAGATAGAGAGGGAGTAAGCAAGAACCAAACCGACCTGTCTGAGTCAACCGGTTTAACCACATGTTTGCCTGCGAGTCGCTATGCAACCGGATGGGGTTCGCTCAGAACCGTAAGCAATCTCCGTTAAGCCGCATTTACACCAAAGAACAAATCGATCGATCCTCGAGTAAAGCGACGTTTATCCCCTCTGTGATCGGTACCACAGACAAAGAGACCCTCAACATGCCAGTACACCCGCATTTGCAAACGCCCAACGCGGTCCCTGATTTAATCCTTTGCGTTACCCAACTTTTCGGATGCCGCTAAAGGCACGCAGGCACCGGAGGGGCGAAAGCGGGCGTAATCCGTAAAATACGACCCTCGAGAATGTGGGACGAACTCGATCCCCCCCCTCCCGCGCGACCAGAGAAACGGAAAGCGTGACCACGAGTGTGAGTATGTATCACATAACGAATAGATGCCGTACGTATGAACGACGCTTAAGTCTCTTCGAGCTCTCTCTCTTAGGAACGTGTATCGCAATTCATCAATATAGGAGAAAATTCAATGAAAGCAACGATACATAATGTTCTCCGTCATCGTTATCTGAGATGGATTTATTGGCATCTAAATTTACTTCCCCCGAGAGATTATTTGACAAGCTATCTTTAATGAAAAGTCCAATTAAAGTGAGAAATGTTGGAGTAACACATATTTAACGTACATAAAGTGTTTTTTACTAAGCGCATTTTCTTTAAAATTACGATTCTTTCAATTTAAAGTTTCTCTTTTCTTTTACAAAAATATCTACAGCTTTTAAATCATAAACGATTAAAAATAAGATTTTTTTGTTGGAAATAAGATTTTCTTAAAAAAATAAGTAAATCATATATTTCACTTAATTTTAAATTAATTTCACTTTGAAAGAATTTTATTTTTCGTATAATTACAAAATATAATAATAAAAATTATAAAATCAATAATTTCTCTTGATATTTTTGTTAATTGTAATTGATTCAAAATTGATAAAAGAATTTATGAATCAAAAGAAACGCATTTAACGAGAACTTTTTCTGCCTTTTATATTGAAATATTAACATGTATAATAAAATAGTAAATCCATTAAATGTTCTCTATTATTAATTATATCTCTATTATTAATAAAAATAAAATTTTATCAAAATTAATAATATTTAATTGATAATAAATTAATAAATATAGAAAAAGGTTTTCACTTCCATTTTTAATTATAATATAAAAAAATTCGATTATTATAATAAAAATGTAATAATTGCAGAATGCTTATCAATTTTCATATAACAACTAGAGATCGCATTGAAAAAAGAAATTTCTTAACTCCATATTTAAATCAATATGTAACTGGAAACTAATAAATATAACTTCCAAACGGAAAAAATTTCACTGATACTTTGTAAGTATATCCTTCGATAAGATAAAGTTGCAGTTTGCTTATCTATCTGACAAATATTCACTGACGTCGCACCACTTTAGCAAATATCATGTTTCAGTTATCAAATAATAATTTCCTCAATTTTTAGAAATGTATATTAATATTTGTCTATATTAATTTGTCTATATTACAAGAAATTGCCTATTACACGAAAAAAAAATTTCTTTCATCTGAGAAAGAATATTATTTTAACTGTTCTTTAATAATTTGATAATTTTACGCAAATATATTCGTTTTCCTGACACAAATGAAAATAAGCAATCGGTAATGCTCCAAGGATTAAGACCTTATTGTATGTCAACAGTGCATGTGTATTTAATACAGAAAGAAGTCATTGCAGAATTTGTGTTTGCAATATTCATGCATCATACGTAGCCGGCAAGTACTCCCGACTACGAAAGGCCATCAATGACATATTTACAGTGCATTGAGCATACAACATTTAAATTTTAGATGACCAGACAGCATACCGTTGTACTCGCACGCGCTGTGTCGTACGCTTCGGGTCGGATAGCTGTAATTCGCTGTATTCCCCTCCCTCCCTCTTCCTCATACATACACAAAAATACACTCACGTATACGGACATACATACATGCATGAAATCCCTCGAATCGTCGTTTTTAAAGTTCGATCGGATCCGGAATGGGGCTAGATATTTGCCCACTCGGATATCTCGCACAGCTTCGCTGTTCGGCCGGATATATCGCCCATGGATTATTGGAAGTCTGCGACGAATGATTGGTTACACAAAATTTGATTCACCTCACCGCCTTTTTTTTCATCCCTCGCTCAATATCCGCTGTATGTCGCGAGAAGGAGTACATAGGAAACTTTCGGAAACATCGCATTGTATAGTCCAATAATGATATATTGGCATTTAACGTATTCCACAACGATTCTTCCAAATTGATATAAAACATCAATTATATATATATATATATATATATATATATATATATATAAAATACACGTAGGAAAAAGGAATTTTATTTCCTCAATGTTCGAATGCTCCCAGCCATTGTTGACATAAAATCAACGAAAGTTTCACGAAACGCGCATACATACGTATATCGATATGCAACCTGTCATCATTGTGCGCAAGGACGCTGTGCAAGTCCGAGAACTGTAATTTGGAAACCATCTCACATACCTACGCCAGCTCATCTTTATCATTAGTCAAGACTCGCTTAACATGCAGAACGATCGTGACGAGGGACATTATCGTGCGGGAATAATCAGGTACCATCGGGATGGAAAGCGGAAATGGTATAAACTCAGGGAAACTGAAGATGCCTGAGGGGAGAGAACAGTGGAAGGGGAGCGGGGGAGGAGGGAGAAGTGGGGATTGGAAGTAATAGTTCAACGCAGCTGTATCAGGACAAACTGTTACGAGCATGTGGACACATATGCAGCTAAGCCACATTGTGAACGAAAAGAGGTGGAAAATGAAGTTGTTGCCTCCTACACGGGAATTCGCTTTGAAATTTCCACTGACCGGAACTATGTATTTGGAATTTCCAACGCGTAAAGAAAATGTTCGATGGAAAACAATTGCCACGCAAGATTTTTCTAATATCTTGCAAAATTGTGTTATGACAACAAAGCAGCAAGTTATCGTGACAAATTGCGTGTCGTTCGTCGATTGTTCGCATTTGTTCAATCATTTTCATTAATTATGTCATTAGTGTAAAAAGCAGCTTGACCTTAAACTGTCTAACTGCGGTAACGTCACCGAAACTGCCAGCCTTCTTATTTAATAGCTTCGCTTATCAAGGATTGAAATGGAAGTACTTTAGCAATTATCTGAGAGGATAGTTGGAAATGGAATTTTTAAATTCAGCTTTACCTACGACTTTAAATTTAATTTGCGAAAATTCTTACTGCAGATTTTGCTTGTGAGGTCAAACGGATCTCTCGCCATACGTATCGCGCCGATACCCGTAATCCCGATTTTGATCGCATTCGAAACACGGTCCTGTCCTTTGCAGCGAGAGAAAAAACCGAGATAGCGGGGGGGAATTCCTAGAATATATTTCAATCTGGAGCGCCGGCCAGCCGGAGATTTAATTAAAGATGCATTGCACTTCGTTTCTAAAGTTGAATAAAGCTCAACGGTGCGAACTTGGGACTCTCGCCCTTGATTACATCCTATCGCGCTAGGTATCTACATTTTATTTTCCTCACAGCGTGGATATATATCGCGTCGGCTGCGATGTCAATTAAACTTTTTCTGCCTTTATGTTTGCCCTTCGAATATCGCTATGAATCCGGCGGATGGATCCGTATACGCGAGGCACGAACTTTATTTTTATCTCGCGAGGTTACGCTCTCTGATTTTGCCGCGAATTAATTGCGATCGACTGCACAGAAGTTATTTCTGGGATTATATAGCAATGAACTTTCAAAAGGGCGAGCACGCGCGCGCGCGCCCTTGCCCGCATGTACATATTGAGGAAATTTAGCGGCACACTTCCGTTCCCCTTTACCATTGGCCCGTTCGACTGCTCCACGTGTTTTCGCGTTCACTTAGATTAATTAAACGGCCAATATTCATTAAACGCCGCTCGAATAAATATGCAGCTGTTGGAAATTATCGCGCGATCGCATTGTTCGCGTAGCGTTTTTCACGCGAATGCACTTACGATTAATCCTAAAGGGCACGCAATCGCGTCGGACGCACTGCCAGTTATGCATAATAATTGAACGATTTGCATGAATTTCTTTAACATTTCTGGGCAACATATTACGGTACAGGATTTTAATGTTGAAAAATACCAGCAACTCCGCATCTCATTGACACGGAATATAATGTAATCAATGCTATCCGTGTACACGGGTGGGTCAAAAAAAAAGATGTAATGCCTCCTCGTCATAAATATGGAAATGTTATATAAACAGCATACATTATATTCAGGTTTATTTTATTCGGCCGTTTTCATTTTCCCGCCATGAGAGCAATGTATGTGCCGTATGCGAGCATCAACCTCGGGTGGGTCATGAACGTGCTGGCGCCGAGAGGCAAAGTTCGAGCATGTGTCGGTCGTTAGAATTGTTTCACGACTTTCTTTACGATCGTACCCGGGGCCATTCTAATTTTTCACTGGTATACACGTCGCACAAACGTCTTTATCTGAATGTTTCGCATATATGCGCATCCGTGCGCGCGAGAAATATTCGAGAAACAAGAGAATTTTCAACCCGATCCTTTCATTGCACTTTTCATTTGAATAACTGTACCGAAAGGGATGTTAAACAAGCGCGTACAAGTACGCGCGAACGACAGAATAATAATGATATTCAAAACGAAGAGTATTCGAAATATTAATGTAACTCGCAAAAGTGAGAGAAGACGTTTGATTGTGAGAAGTAAAATCAATTAAAGTTAAACGTTTTATACGCTAATTTGTTTTAATTTCTATTATTTATGTAATAGAAATTCTATTACTTATGTAATCTATTATTCAATAAAATTAATTAATGGAAGCAAATGAATATTTTAAAGTAAAATTAATACAGGGTGTCTGAAATAAAAGTTCTCACACGAAAGTTGGTGGTAAATCGGGTCAAACCGAGAAGAAAAGTCATGTACCATTTTACAAAATTCGCAATAGTTATTGAATTATTAATGATTAAAAATCGCCGTATTAGCCCGGCCTACCGAATGCAAGCGCGCGGAGAGACATGACCGTCCAGCGTCATTGTTACCAAGATCGCGAGGAGTTGTTTGGCAAAAAACTGGGAGACAGTCGCAGCTCAAATCGCCGTTTTTAGGTCGTTTTGCCGCGTGTAGTAAACAACTCCTCGCGATCTTGGTAACAAGGACGCTGGGCGGTCGTATCTCTCCGCGCGCTTGTATTCGGCGGTAGACCGGGCTAATACGGCGATTTTTAATCAATAATTACTCAATAACTATTGCAAATTTTGTAAAATGGTACATGACTTTTCTTCTCGGTTTGACCCGATCTATCACCAACTTTCGTGTGAGAATTTTTATTTCAGACACCCTGTACAAGTAGTAAGTAATCTTTTAAGTCAAGACATACAAGTGACACGAAGATGAAAGTTCAAACGTATCCAACTGATCACGAAGATAATTTTTGCCTCCTCGAAGCACGTTTTTTCGCGAGCGATATATTCGAATGAAAAACACGATGCGCAACGACGCGCAAATAATATTACATCGCACATCTGTTACGCCCTGTGCATTCGATCAAACAAGTTGTGTCGATATCATAGATTTTGAAATAATAACATCAAAAACGTTACGAGAATTGCTGATTTTCATAATACATTCGCTATCAAAGCACAGCCGCATTCCGCTCCGTGTTTCATAAATTCGATCGGACCTCCCCATCGTCATGTACGTACGATCGCTATATTAAAGCCAAAGGCATGCATCGTGCACCTTCAATCTTTATGCATATGATCCATATTCACAGCACGTTATCAATCGAAAATGAAATTCCAATGTAGACTAAACTAATTTTTGGCAGTATCATTATTTGGAAATGTTTCAATTAAATATCAGGTATCTTAACGCTCCACTGATTTCTAAATTCACACAGCAAGGTAATCTGCTGCATTATTAGAATAAATGAAATATTTCATAACAGCACAATAGCAAAGGAATTCATTAAAATTTATGTTATTTACATCAATATTATTCTGATTAGTTATTCATTAAAATATATTTATATCTATATTTATATTCCAATCAATTAAATATATTTTTACACCATATGTATTATGTATAATCATTCGTGAGATTATGTATCTCGCATCCTCTCTCTATTAAAATTCTCAGAGCTGTCCCCGTGCATCGCACCGCTGTCCCACGATCTCGGAAAGGCATGAGAAACGTCGCTTTAATCGTCGCGTGCGTGCGAGTGATCGCGTGAAAACACTCGAGGCAAAAATCCACCTTCAGACGACAAGCCCTCGGAAAGTCAGGGACTCGGAGAAAGAAAATAGAGGAAGGGACCGGCGAGGTCTCACCTCCACCGAGTGCGCCTCTCCGCCGATATTTTTTCTACGCGGATTTGCGTGACGCCGGGGGATTTGTGTGACGCGGCGCACTCGAACTCGCTGCCTGTCCATCTCACTCGAGGATCACGTGGATCTCCACGTCCTCCCCGGGTTTCGAGAGAGAGGAGACGGTGGAAAATCGCGGGGATGTTAACCTATTTTCCATTCGCGGGCGTGCCATTCTCAACATCTGGACGATAACGCGCCGTGTCGCGACCCACATAAACAGGTGCGCCTCACACACTTGCGACGTTATACTGCGACGTTACACTGCGACGCGAGAGCACGTCACAAGGGTTAATACGTGGACGTATAGTGTACCTTCGGAGCGCGACAACCTGACTCTCGCCTTTCATCATGGATTCATGCGATCGATCGGAAATAACCCTCGCGCGTCTCTAGATCGAGCAAGAATTGTGTCGGTACATACATTCCGAAATTAAAACATTTATAATACGCGATCGTGAAATGAAACGATCAGAAATTCGAAAGTCGGTCGCGTAATAATTCTGGATCGCAAGGTCTTCTGACCGAAAAGCGTTTACACAAGCGCTAAATTGTTCTTTTAGCGAGAACGGTGAAAGAAATCGGAGTAAAATTGCAAATCAAAATCACGTTTTAAAGCCAATGAAAAGTCCCTCTCACGGGAGGCACTCGGCGCTCTAAAGGCGTCAACTTCAAGTCGTAACAGATCCGATTGGAAAATGGACCACACAGTCGGCGACATGTAACGTCAATGAAGTGCATTTTGCCACGGACAATAAATATTACAATCCTCGAAAAGAAAGAAACCTCGTTGCGGGCCGATTTGAATGGGGCCCTTTCTCTTATCTCTAATTATCTTCGACAACAGGTACCTGAAGTGCGTCCCGAGCGGCGATAGGAAGTGAATAGATAATGCTTCGACTTACCGGCGTTGCTGCGAGGAAAATGCGGCGCCGTAGAGACGTCTACGAAGTTACGACGTGAGCTCTACCTCTCTCTCTCTCTCTCTCTCTCTTTCTCTCTCGTCGCTCCTTGCCGATCACTCACTGGACACACTGGACACTTGCGACACAAAACGCGACGACCGCACTGACCGCTACCGCGATGGATCCCCCGGACGGACGCCGAGCGACGGTTCCTCGAGCGCGACCGCGGCGATCTGACAGTTCGCGTCGTTCGCGAGTGCGCGTGAAACGCCAACGTCACGACGCTCGCACGACGAGCGACCGGCTCCGACTGTCGCGGCGGGCGGCCCGCCGTTATCAATGCCCGTGCACGGACGAGCTCGGTCCTCTCCGTTCGCCTTCGTTCTCTACGTGTACGCGACACACCGCCAGCCGACACCACCACCATCACTGCCGCGCTCGCTGGCCCTTCGACCGACCTCGCGCAATCGTACGCGCCCCGAGTGTCCCCGAACGCGCCCGAAGTGCCGCGAACCGGCCGGCGCGCGCACAAACAAACTCGACGCCTCGATGGAACTCGGGCCGACGGTAAACGGGAAGAAGCTCATCGAAAGTGGCTTATTTGAGGAATTTCGGACGCGACACGCATTGTCAGATGGAGTATCATCTGTGTCACTTTGAAATCGGATTTTTCGCACTTTATATAGAATGTCGATCAACGGCGTACAGAAATGTTGATCTGCAAATCTTGATTTAAGTAAACTATAAGCCTTAAAAAATTGGCCAAGCACAGACGAAGAGAAGACGAATTGATTGTCATTGGTCAGTTTCTTACAGCTTAAAGCTTACTACCTGGGAATCGTTTTTGTATCTTTTAAAAGAGTGAAAATGTGAAAAGTGATCAAATTTATTAGGTGTTGACTAATGAAATTACAAATATCCTAGTAAATCTGCTCACTTTTCACGTTTTCACTCTTTCAAAAGATACAGAATCAACCCTGTATTGTAGACTCGGCTTTAAGAAAATATTTTAGCTCTAAGTCATAAGCTATGACTAATCACAGTCGAATGTGAGAAGAATAATCGACTGTGGTATTGGATACAGTTTATGGCTTACAAGCTGAAATATTTTCTTAAAGCTAGGTTTTAAACCGGCACGAATGGATTTAGAGTATAATACGATTTTTATAAGCAGAAACATTGCTCGATTTCAAATTTTACATTGATTTGATTCTGAAATTTGATTTATGACTGTTAGTCGAATAAAATTTTGCAGATGATTTCAGCCGAAAAAGCAATAGAAATGTCAAACTGTGCTCTATTGAAAATTTTATTTGAAAATTTCTTACCCATAGTAATGAAAATGTTTACATTGTAATGTCTCTCAATTGTTGAAAAACGTTACACGAAATATTTTTATTTGTAAATTTAAATTTTATTTAAAAGAATATTTTTAATCATTTTTTTATTTATTTGAAAATTTTGTCTTTATACTAAATATTTTATAAAGATTAACTCACGAAAGAAGAGATCGCTTTATTGATTTGTTCTTTTAGTGCAGAGAAGCTTGAAATTCTTTCGCATTTGCGAAATTATTTTCTAAAAAGATGAATAAATAATGTTTAGAATCCTCGTCTCTTCATTCACCACTTATGCTAATGATTTTTTCAGAAATAATTATATTTTAATTTTTTAAAGGCTAACGTTTTCATTTTTTCGTCTTTTAACAAAAGGAAGAAAAAATGTTATAAAATAAATTAAATTAATTTATAACATTTTCCATTTACATAAAATAAATTTTTATGTAAATGGAAAATACTTAATATAATTTTAATATACTTTCTAAATTAATATTTTAAGCTAATATTCTAATATTCTAATATACTTTCTAGTTTAACATTTATACATCGTTGTTTTATTTAGATTTGTGGTTAAAAATCTATCACCTATACTGAATTGAATTAAAAATATTTGCGTCGAATGCTTTGGCGCTTAATTGCAATAAAAAAATTGGGTCATTAGATGCGGACGGTTTCCGCGGATTTTAATTCTAATCCGACCCGACTTGGAGCAGGAACGACTTGGAAGAGGCTGGTTAATTTCGCTGGACGGCAACGAACTCTAACGCCTGGCGAGGAGGCCCCCGAAGGAATTTGTAAATTCGACTCGGATGGAACTTTTAATCGTCCATCAGGGAAGAAGCGAGGAGTACGGAAACTTTTCGCATAATAATTCTTTCGTACAAATCGGAATTCTCCACCGTTATCCTTCTTGCTCCGAGGAAATGGCCGGGTATGTTCTTCACATGTGCATCCGAACGTGTATATTACCTTATTCATTTATGGCGCGCAGGTAAGAGTACAGCACATTTTTCATGTTTTAATGCCTCGAAATGGACCGAGATAACTGATCGTTTCCATTATTTATCTTTTATTGATCATTTCGAAAAAAAATTTTCTCTAATTGTGACGTCGGAAATTTTTGCTATTCAGTCTATTGCCATCCTGGACTCCTCTCCTAATCTTTTGAAGCAATTAAAATGCTACATTTGTCATGCATATATAAAATGACGTGTAACTTTATATATATAATATCAGTCAACAGACCTCGGATACGATACCGATCGTTATCTCATATTACAAACATAATACACAAAATATAAAACAATAATAGGACACGACGGGAAGTCGTGATCTTGCGAAACAGATGTCAACATATGTGACAAAGCGTGGCGATGTAATGCTAATATTTTTCAAACTATAACCACGCAGGACATGGAAAATTTCGAATAAAGTCCAAGAATGGATATAGCAACGGACCAAAGATAAATAAATTAAGAAGATTAGTCTTTCTTTATATAGTTATCAAATCAATGTTTAATTGCTAATATATAAATAAAAAGCAACCAGTTCTCTCTCAATAGCTAATAATAAATCCTAGCCGCGAGAACAGTTCGTATTATTATAAACTAGCGATGAGAGCCAGCATACAGTGGATCAAGCGAGTAACTATAAACGTTTACGCGACGTTTGCGAGAATGTGTGCAAAGTACTACGTTTGCATACACGTTTGTAGATGTAGCAGGCACACCTGGGAAATCAGCCGTTTCTCGTTGCGCACTTGATAAATGCTGCGCGGAAAAGCGGGCTCGTGGATAATTGCGGTTCTTCTCGCTGCATAATGAAAAATCCGAATTACTCCACTGTACGATTACAAACCCTAAGCTGGAACCCTACTAGCTTAACAAGTTCGAATGTATTAAAAAATTTAATATTATTTATGTACTCCAATTTATTACTCCATTCTTAAACTGATGATTCAAGTAATTGTTTTAATTACTAAGCATCAATAATCTGACAATGAGCCAGTTATCTATCATGTTTTATCTATTTAATTTACTTATAGATGCCTAATTAATATTCATTACATCTTGAACAATCTTATGGATTGAGACCTAAAAATCTTCGATCCTATGCGCATATAAATGAGAAAATCGTATCTGTATAAATACGATTAAGAAAGAGTTTGTCCCATAAAAGACATCAAATAATTTAAGCATTTTACTCGTAGCTTGTTTCCTATTTTTAACTTTGTCTCTGTAAAATCGAGGAAACTCTAAAAAAAGAAAAAATAAGGATGGATAAGCGAGAGAGTGAAAGAAATGAAGAAAATGAGGAAAATAGCCCTTTTCACGGAATTTAATCGCAGCCTGCTTCTGGCATTCTTTATCGAGGAGCTCGTAACTGTCAAACATGGAATACCTGCATCATTTCACTTTTAAAAACAATTATTAATTATTTTATTAAATTCTACATTAAAAAATTATATACGTTAAATTTAGAAAATTACAAGTATTTATGTACACCTGATTTCAATCTTATTTAGTCAATTTTTTAATATTCACTTTATTGAAACTTTTTTTTACTTCACTAACTCACGCTTTTATTGTTTCCTATATTATTTTTCATATAACTGCAACAATAATAGATCAAATTCAAAGATGCATTGCAAAATTTTTTTTTGCATTTAATTTTTTAAATTCTATTTATTTTGTTTTATTATGCGATAAAATATTAGTTATTATATAATAACACAAAGAATTTTTCATCAAATTTACCATTGTTATTAGACTGGGTGTGCGTTACCCGATCAATTTTCAATCACTCATATCTCGGAGTCAAAACAACTAATATTAATTTTCTTTGTTTAAATAAAAGTTTAAAATCTCAGGAAAATGAATATTTTATCTAAAATATAAAAAATTAATTTGATTTAAAAATATTTTTAAAAAAAGTCAACATACTTTTTGAAAAAATCGTTTTTGATTCAAATGCCTGTATCTTTGCTTAAATAAAATAAACGTACTTTATATATGACAAATGGAAACTTCTAGAGTTATTCTTAGAATCTGAAGGTCGTTTTATGATTTGTTAAAAAAAAAAAAGATTTATCGCCTATACTTTGGCGGTGCATTGAATTTTTACCCCTCAGTTATTAGACTGGATATCGCACACTCGAAAATATTTTTCAAGGAGTTGTAGCTCCGAAATATAATACGGTACGAGGTAAGTTTTGTCATCTTATCATTGTGTCAATTTTGTCAAACGAAAATTTGTCAGTAAATTTCAATATAGTTTCATATACAGTTTTTCATATATAAGACGCCTTAATTTTATATATATATATATATCGTATACAAAACATAATAATACACGAAATATTAATACAAAAATAAGAAAATTTATTTGAGAAAATATTTTTACATTAAAAATTTTTTTTAATTTTTAAAAATTTACGATTTTATGGTACTATTATTATACTTTTTTCATGTAAAATTCAGTAGAAATTCACTATTGCTGTTATTTTATATGTGTATAAATAATAAATAATTTATAACAATATTTACCTTTTAGTTGAGTTCAATAGCACATACTTTTTCTGACGTTGTTATTAGACTGGATGTATGATACCCGGACAAAATTTTTTATTTTTTCCGTACAGTTACGACCGGACTATGCCTGGTTAAGTCATAGAATAATAGAGAAAAAAAAAAGTTTTTTCCTTCCTCTTGACCTATCTCGTATTATATTTCGGAGCTACAACTTCTTGAAAAATACTTTAGGGTATGCAATACCTAGTCTAATAACTGAGAGTCAAAAATTCAATGCACCGGCCAAAGAATAGGCGGTAAATCAAGCCGCTCTCGTCGCTGTTTTTTGCTTCGTCTTTATGTGATCGAGCGCAGGTCAAAGTGAGACCGAAACATTAAAGCGATACCGCTTCTATATTAGAAACGCAGTTGCGTAGCGGCCAAAACGTAGAAAATTTACTTTCCTGAACTTTGTTTTCATGCTTCGCAGTTTAGTCTCTGAGGATCTGTCGAAGTGGTGACATCGCATTTGTGATTTGAAAATTCGTGAGTGCTAGCAAGTGCTAAAAAGAATATTCAGCCAAGGTAAGCAATCTACAATTCTATCTTATAGCAAAAGTAAGAATTTTGAAATGTTTATTTATAATTTCATCGACATAGTGGAAGACCGGAATCGAATTCAGTAGGCCTTTTTCTTTAACAATTCATAATGACAGTTCGTTATCGTTGTAATATCATTGCGCAGTATATTTTTACTGTGTGAAAAAGCTGCGCAAGGACATTGTAACGATAACGAACTGTCATTATGAGTTGTTAAAGCATAGCCTACTGAATTCGATTTCGATCTTCCACATTTTCCAACGATGTTTCGAAAACAACAAATAATGAAATCGATGAAATAAACGTTTCACAATTCTGTCGTAACGAACTGTCGTTAAGATAGTTACAGAATAGGCTACAAGACTATTATTACTTAGCATTTGCGTTAACATAGAGCCACGCGTTATTCTTTAAATCTTTCATTGTTATATTTGACATCTTGCCATTTGATATAAAGAAAGATTATTAAAATTTAGAGCGATCTGCCGGAGATTTTTTCCTCAAAACTAAAAAAGTAATAATTGTGAATTTTAATGTTAACTACTTGAATATACTATATTAAATTCGAAAGATTGTTTTGCTCGTAGAATGTTAAAACGAATACATATAAATAAGTACGTGTCTTTTGGATTTTTGTGTTTAATAATATATTACGAGAGATTAGATTGTTGCTGAACTAGATTGTATTTTTCTTTAATCTTCTTTCAAGATTAACTCCGTCTTTTTCTCTTGTCGCTTCGGAAATAATACATTATTTATTCGTTGCCTCAAAAGAAATCTAGTTAAACTGATCGAATTTTTTTATCATAGATTTTCGACGTAAATATAATAATATAAATAAAAATTACACTTTTCAGATATGTGTGAAAAGATAGAAATCGTCACAAAGGAGGGCAATAAAATATTTAAATGCCCTCATAAAAACTGTCCACAAATTTCAGAACGTTACTTTAACATGGGTCGCCACTTCTCGCGGTTTCACGAAAAACCGGATAAACCACTAATGTCTTGTTGCAGTAAGTGTATTTTAATTAATTGTATAATTTAATCTTTTTTTTATGGCGTATCAATAAAATATTTAATTAATAAAATAATCAAAAGTAGTATCTTTTTTTATTGCAAATAGAGATTAAATTGAAAATGCTGATAAATATTCGATTTATTTTAGATTATAACTTATCTAAATTTTAACTGTGAATAAAATGATATGCATAAAAAATCATATGTTTCATTAAAGTAATAAGTTTTCCTATATATGTATATATATATATGTATATGTATACATATTACACGCACATAGTATTAACGAATAATTTTCTATTTTTCAATATATTATTTAGATATCTTTTATATATATTTTTGTTAATGTATAATATAATATTATTTTACAAAATTTTTCCAGACTCAATATTTTCTACCAAATTTGATCTTCACATGCACAAAGAAAAGGTTCATAATGAAAACAAAAAGTATATAAGGAAAAATACCAAAACATATACTAAAGGACAAAATAAAGAAACTATCAAACTATCAAACGAGGTTCCCAGGAGCGAGCAACAAGACACGGCAATAAAAATTTCCAAGGGACTTTCGGAAGTACAAAATAATAATAATGAAATTTCGCGACAAGTGTTACGCAAAAAATTAAGTTTACCAAAAAATGTTCAATCAAATTCCATTTCGGAGAAGGAAAATATAAAAATATACAACATTACAGCTCAATCGAAAAAAGAAATAACGAGACAATTATACTCTATTAAACTTTAAGTTTTATAAGTTATACCGAACGAAATCCTTAATTTTTTTTTTAAATATGAAAACAGTGAAAGCGCTAACCAAATTGAGTTTTTCATAAATTATATATAATTTAAGAACAAAACTGTAAATAGCATTGACAAAAGTGATATATTGTTATTTGAGTTAAGGATTTCAAATTTTGTTTTATTTTTTTAAAACGTTTTACTTTTTATGGTAACGTTAATATTTTGATTTTAAAATATTTTTTTATGTTCCTTAAGTAATGAGATGCTAAAATTTGTATTAGTATTAGTGGTAAAAGTATTAATTTATATTTTATATTAAAAAATATAAACGTTACATACATTTTTGCCAACATATCTAGCAGACCGTTAATAATACGCTGCGGAGCAGATAATCTCTTGCTTCGCTTTATTCGTGCTCAAAGTGTTTCGTCGCTTTTAGCTATAATAGCAAAAATTCCTTTGACGTGAATGTACAGTATGAATTTACTTTATGTTCGTAGTATCTTCAGAAATTTCTCTTATCATCGAATGCGAAAGAACAGAATTGCCGAATAAACCGAAGTAATTGCAATAAATTTCAATGAGGGATAATTGTAAAAAAAAAAGAGAAGACGGTATTTTGTGTTTAACTATATTGTGTTAACTAGTACTGTAGAACTGTCAAATTAGTTTGCTCCTTTTTTAGATTTTTTAATGATTTTTTAATAATTTTTAAATATAATGTTGATTATTTTTATTGGTTACCTAAGATTATTAGGAAACGCAAAAATAATGAAATAATTATTTCATTAAACTGAATATTTGTAATTCTTCATTTATTTTACGTATGCATGTATACATACAGAAACGAGAAAGCAAAATTAAAATTGTTAAACAGCTTTCAGTTTCTGTTAACAAGATGAAATGATTTTTGACGGATTTTTTCGAACTTTTAAATATAATTCTTTACGAGAATTAATAACTACTGTTTTCAAAATTAATGACTGCTTGAGACTACAATATTTAAAGATTATCATTTAAGAAATATCAATAATTCGTTATAATATTTTATACCAAATATAAAAATATTTTAATGTGATAATATATACCTGTTAATAGGTACCTGTTAATAGTTAATAGTTAATGTATATTTTGTATCAGAAGACTTCAGATTAAAATTTTGTAAAATCACCCGTTTAATAAATCTCTNTCCCTATATAATCTTCAATAGAAAATGTAAATTACGATTCGTCAGGAAAAAATGTCACTTTTATACTTTTCATTTTAATTTTCAAATAAAATTTATATTGCAAAACATGATTACTGTGTTAAAAGGTTTCTTTTTTCACTTCTTATATATTATTACTTAAATTTGAAATCTCTATGTATCATCTCTAATTGTTTCAACATTACCCGATAATAAAATAAATTTTTTAAGTAATTTGTTTCGTTTTAAAAGTTGAAACTTAATAAGCACGACGAGACAATTTAATTTATATATGTATTCTGATTTCTAATACAATATTATTTACAATATTAGTTAATTTAAGATTATAAATGACATTTTTTTTTAAATGACTGAATATCGGGCTAATAACAATTAATTTTTTTATCAATTGTTACTGCTTACGGTTTCTCACTTCTTACTATTTCTATCTGGTTTTATTGTAAGTACTGATAGACTGAATTATTCTTACTGATTCCGTAATTATTATTGACTGATTGATATTTTGGGATATGCTTTTATAAGAAATTCTTTTTCTGAAGATGTGAACAAGTCGATATACTTCAATGGAGCAAAAGATTTAATCAAATTAATAAAACATAAAATAAACATAAAACAATCAGAAATAAAAATCATTTAACATTTAACGCAAAAATTAAGTTGGGTTCTCCCCTTCAAATACCCCCTCTATTCAAATACGTAATCATGAAAGATAAGAATTATATTATCGCAAATTACTTTTGTAAATATATTTTATAT
>JAJVSH010000010.1:2027394-2092429 GCA_021460005.1 Tetramorium alpestre
CCCCCCCCCCCCTGGCTATGCCACTGATGCAGTTGACACAATGAACAAATCTGAGAGAAAGAAATCTAAAAGAATCATAAATTAATCGTTATTTTTCGTTACTTTTATTTTTAATGGGTATTGATAAGACTTGATAAGACTTGAGAATATGTAAAGGAAAAAATGTAGAAGTTTGGAAAAAAAAATGTATAAAACAGAAAAAGATATATAAAAGAAATTTTGTATAGAGTACAAATCAGAAGAAAGTCGCACGAAAAAAAAATAGAAAACTATAAGAAAAAATCTAAATAAAGAAAAAAAAGAAGCTGAAGGAGGAGAATATAGGAAAGAAAAGAGAGAGGAAAAGATCTGAGTCTTATTGAAGGCAACGCCTTTCTACAAGAGACTATAATGTTTTTTTGAATTACATTGGTTTCAGATGGTTTTGCAGGAGATCACAATAGCTTCCGCTGGTCACCGTTCTGAACCAAGATATTCATGCAAATGCGCAGAAGAGATTACAATGAATAATTAACGTATAATTTTTTATTTATTATAATTTCTAGATGCATAATATCATTTTTACATTTGATTCTACTTTGTATTGTATCTACAATTGGGGATATGAAATTCATATAATGAACATAGAAATCTAAATTGCAATGCACAATACATATAAAATATATTTAAAGTAATTAAAAAAGAACTTTCTTAATGCGTAACAATAACACGTGTTTAGTTTCTGTTGGAAATTTAGGGCTTTGAAAAAATTAGTTTATCTTAGGAATGCATAATCCATAATCCTTTGATATTCTTACCTGCTGCCAATAAGAAAGAAATAACCATGTAATCAATAATACATAAGATATGTTCAACAGTTCAATTTAATATTTTTCAATCTCAAATTTTTGGTTAATTAGAAATTAATATTTTAATGAGAATGTTAAAACAAATAATTTTCTAATTTTTAAATTATCAAATTATATAAAATAAAGTATAAGATAAAAATAAAATATTTTTCGCGAATTACATACAAATAACAAGATTATATTTAATTAATTTCACAAATGAAATTTATTTTAATAAAATTTTTCTTAGAAATTTAATTCAAGACTAGAGAAATTTGATTAAAAGATATAATAAAAGTTAAAAATTAAGATGCTACAAATAATGATCTCGTTTAAATCTTTTACTAATATGAATAATCAAATAATGAATATTTTTACTAAAAATAATTGATCCCTATTACTTTCTCAAGAAATTTGTAGTTAAAAAATAATGTGACATAGAGAGAGAAATAAGATATTCTGCATAAAATATTATCATATTTGAAAAATAATTTTGCTTCACATATACATTACATTACAGTACTAAAATCTTATTTATTATATGGACAAGACAGAATATAAAAAAAAGGAAAATTTTTTCTGCATTTTATTTTCTCATGACATAGCTATTAATATTCGCGATTAAGAATAATCGAAATACTACATTATTTAGGACGGATCGATACATTTGGATATTTTAACATCTATCGTGCGCGATAAGAATTTTCTCGATTAATCGCCACGTTTAATATATTTAGCATCGATCTAATGTCGCATCTGATGTTGTTAAATCGGTTGCTGTGACGATATTCCTCACGTTGATGATTTTCCACACGATAGTGAGCTCGGACGTGCATTTTCGCGCGTGCATGATGCTTGTGCATAATTTCCAGTATATAAATTCGAGTCAAATGGCGGTGGTTTGCGGCGCCGGTGGTGGTGTCAACGGCGTCCAAGCGTTCGGCTGCTCGCCGGCGATCTCGGTGTCCTGTCGATGGTGATTATGATGATGATGTGGATGATGATGAGGATGGCGGTCGACAACCGTGGTCAGATATCGTCTCTCGTCGTCCTGCTGCACCTCGTTCAAAGCGTCTGCAGTTTGCTCGGGATAACCCATTTGAATGTGGGGATGCTCCTTAGGCGGACTATCATACTCCACGCTGACCGGCGAAGACGTTTCTGTCTGCGGCAGTGCCTGCAAGTGCAACATCTGCGCTTGAGGGTGATGCTGCTGCTGATGACGATGCTGATCGGGGGTAGTCGATTGCACCGGCGAAGCGTGATATTCGTGAACGTATTCGTTCGCGTCCGTCGGAGGAACGGGTTCTCCACTTTGCGAATGCAAGCCCGCGTGGTGCAACCCCGCGTGCGAAACGGTACCGTACGGCGACATCTGATGATGCAGATGGAGGTTCAAGTTCAAATAGGATTGCTGTTGCTGCTGCTGTTGCTGTTGCTGCTGCTGCTGTTCCAGCGTGCTGGAATGTATCCAGGACGTGTCAGTGCAGTGTCCGCCGTGTTGCTCCTGAGACGGTAAATTCGACGGGACGTAAAGAGTGCAGCCGGTTACAGTTGTAGTGGAGACGGTACCGACCACGGCTCTGCTGAGAACCGCGTGCGAGGACGTTGGCGACGGCGACGGCGACGTCGGCCACTCCTGCGACGCGGCAGGCGGCAAACATGCGGAATTGAGATTCTGCAGCGATTCCGGACTCCGCGGCGACCAGGCCGGAGCCGTCACGTAAGCCGTCGAGTGCAAGAGTGGCATCGGCGCATATGCGTCCGCGTGCTGTTCTGTATGTAGAGAAAATAATTGAGTTCTGCGAAATTCTTTTTTTATTGAAAAAAGGAAGATATTTAATTTTAGTGTCTACATTTATAGATACGGTATGTTTGATGTCGACAAAGATTTAATTAACTCTTCAGTCGTCGCACTGTTTGTCATAATACTTGATGCTTAAGATGATCCAATATAAAAACTCAATTTATATTTTTTGGAAATAATATTTATTCAAACTTTCAAAATTCAAAGTTTGTATTTTATTAAAAAAATTACATTTGACCAATCAACGGACTTGTAGAGAGATATTACGATTCGAGGATTAAAGTTTCAATTAACAGACAGTAAGAAAATTTTACCTACCATCTTGGGCGTACTTGTGCCTCAAGGCATAAGGCGCTGCTCTGCAGGTGCTTCTGTGTCCAGACGGTGTGGTAACGGTGCACGAATTAGAGAAGTGATTATTAACACAAGCCGATACTTGGTTTTGCGCGGCGGCTATCGCCGCAGAGTTGTATTCGTATCCCATTGTAGGTTGCGGTAGAAATAATGCGCCTGCATCTGCAAAATGTCATTCATATCATTAGAAATTTGACGAAATCCCAATTTTTATTTTCAATATTTTTTTCGTTCATATATATATGTTTACGTTATTGATCACGTCAACTTACATTGTGGATAAGACTGCGAATCGGCGGGCCTCTCCTTGGCATCGAGAAACGCCTTTGCGAATGGATTATATTTGATCTTCAGGCTAGTAACTTCTTCATTCTGATATGCCGTCACCGCGATGAATTGCGTTTCGGGGAAACGATAAGTGAGAACCTACATTGATGACAAGACAATTATAGTGATAAAATAAAATAACTAAGAACTATTGTTATTTAAGAATAATGATATAATCCAAAAACATACAAAGAAATGGGAGAGAAAAGAGAAAACATACCGTTCTCTGTTCTTCGGCACCTACTCGTACCAAATGAACACGTGGTTCATACTTGTGTAACGAGTTCAGCATGATCTGCCCATTACCGTTCGACTTATTCGTCAGTTTGACCTTAGCGAACGATACCGCCTCCTTCATCCAATGGGCTCCGAAATTCGGACTCTCCGGATGTATGTAAATCGGATTGGGCGGGGCGACTTCCGCCTTTCCACCTGGTACCCATTCACCGTTGACGTATTTCCACCTGGTATTAATTTGATTAGAGAATTTTATATCTCTATATTAAGACAAATGTAATTCACGACATTTATACAATCGTATTATGAAAAAAGGAAATAATGCATATACTAAATGCTCGTTTTTTCCCCCCAATAAAAGACTTGAATTACTTGTATTCTTTTTGCGGAAAAAACGAACGAGGAAAACGCAAAAAATCCTATAACATAATTCGACGAAGAGAATTTACATGATTTGTATTTGTAGAATCAACAGGAATCATCTTTCGTATTCTTTTTCGATCATCTTCCGAGATTGTTTTGCGAAAGCTATTATGAGGCTTTGGAATGCTTCTCGGTTCGTTCAACACCGATGACGAATCGCCGACGAGTTAAAAATAACGTACTAACAAGTTTAGAATCGACTTTAGCAACGTTACGTGATGCTTGAACGAAAAGGGGTACGGTAATTACGACCTGTTAGTGTCCTTCGCGCCCCGCGTTCCTTCTGCTCGCGAGATAAATCAATGCAAATCGGTAACGCGCTCAATCCATTTACTGCCTACGCAATATTTCGATGCTACGCGCTTTCTACTCTAATTTTGCACAATTTCCGCGCTTGCTATTAATCAAAATATTAAAAAATTCAACCCCTCAGCCGATAAATGTCGAGTCAGATTTAAATTGTAGAACTGATGATAGATATATAATAGTATGAAATAAATATTGAAATATATTTGCAACGCTCATGTGACATCTAAAACAAATTCGTGCGCATTTTACAAAATCGAAATAAATATTGTATCTCTCTCATAGGTAGATTTTCTGCTACTTCAGTCAGTTTATAATTTTAACGTTATTTTTCTGGGGAAAGAAAAATATTTGAAGAGCTTGTAGTAAAATAAAAATACAATACAAAATAGAAGTGTCTACTCTGGGATAAAAGACAAAGTTTGTGGATGAAAAATTGACCCGGTATATTGTGCATACAACCATTTCATTTTTCCACCCACCGTGCCATCCTTTGTGGCATCCACCGTATCACTTTTTGCCATTTAAAAGTTAAACTTTATCAGTTAAACTATAACTGAAAATGGAATTTTTAAGCTCTTTTAAAAACTCTTGATATATTTCCTGAGACATCTGAATGTTTCACTTAAGGGAAAAACTTAGATTAAATGATCTGTAACTTTCGGGAAAGATAATTATTGCATGAGTTGAGGATACATTTGCGAAATTGTGTATAAAACTGCATATTACCTGTGCGGATCAACTTGCACGAATTCCAGTAGCAGAGTATACATAGCCGCTGGTTCCAGACCACGTGCAACGACCTTCACCACGGGAAACATCCTCCTGCGGACGAAAGTGACATCAGAAACGTGCAAGATGCGGATCGTAAAGCAGATCCCGAGATCTGCGAGATGCTCGCGAGAGATCGATGCCGACGACGGGATCCACGGCGTGGATCAAAAGATAAAACCGCCCGCGAACGTGGACAGTGTGTCTCCTCGGCGCGACTATACATTTACGAGCCGCGTATTAATAAAAACGATTACGGTTTGTCGACTGCGGGTGTGCAGGTAAAGTGCTTGCTCGCAGGCATCAGCTCGACAGGAGAACGTTTTACAAGAGGATTGTAAGCATCGTAAAATTTTATTGCCGACGGCTGAATCTTCCCACAATAATCCCGGGAACTCCGTCTTTCCACAGATCGAGCCTTTATCATTCACTTATGTATCCTAAGGGTACGTTTTGATCGGTATTATCTATTTTCTTGTGATAAATATTACATGAATATCTAGACGTGATGTGCTTTTCCGGAAAAAAATTTTCGGCCGTTAGACAAATTCCGGTATCAAGCTTCGACTATCTTCGACTATCATTTCAACATTATGTTTGTCGAGTTTTCGGTTTCAAAAAGAGCTGAGAAAGCAAAAGCAGCGTAGACTTAAAAGAAAAGAAGGAAAAACAAAACGTTAAGATTTATTACTTATTTCGTATGCGTTGCGACTTTGATATGTCCACATGCCGTATAATTTTGTTAACAAAATCAATTTTAAAAAATACATGAATAAAAACTTTCAACGAAGAGATACTATTTTGTTATGTGAAATATTAAGTAAAATAATTACATAATTATTTTTTCTTTCAAAGTAAAAATAAATTGATAAAAGATATGCATGGCTAGATTAAAATAACTAATTTTTTCGCTTTAGCTTACAGTAATATTTTCTTGCTACGAAATAGAATGAAAAAATTATAAAACTATTCTTTAAATCTTAAATTGCAAACTTCCAGTTTTGCACACTTAAAATTGTAGTCAGCGATATTTTTGTGTCCAGTAATCAAATATTTCTATCAGATATCGAACTTTATTATGACTAGATAAAAAAATTGCTTTATTTTATTCTTATAAGTTTTGGAGTATGATTTGGAGTATATAAAAATCATGAGATCGTCCTCTCGCGGCATTCTTATCTCAAATGTCCACCAATGCAATCACACGATGTATGAATAGTAGCGATAGGGATGTTCAATTGTAAGCGGAGATAGCCAGGGTACCTTCCATTTTTCGTGACGATCATCTCGTTCGTGATGCATTGGAATCTAGTCCAGAGCTCCCGATCTTCCAACGACAAAGACAGTGGCAATCCTTGATTCCCCGAAATCGCGGTAGAAGGCCCGAGACTCTGTCTAGCGATCGAACCCCGTTCTTCGCGATCCTCTCGATCTTCTACCGGGCTCGTTCGATTCTGCCTTCCGCCACGCTCACGCTCGCGATCTGGCTCCTGCTCGCGTTCCCTTTCATGCTCCCGATCACGCTCGTGATACGAGGAACGCGTTGGAGAACGCGACGTTCGCGGCGTGCCCGCCGGTTGCATCTTTAGCGTTCTCCAATCGTCACTTTGATCCTTTTACCCTCTTCGATATAGCCTCGAATTGGAAGTTCAACCGATATTCTAATTCTCGATCAAAGATAATATAAACTGTGTATACGAGAAAAAAAAACAGAAATCACATGCGAGACGTGGTATATTTTCCAGACAGACTCTCACGGTGAGGAGATGAAAATCTGGATTGCTTTCGCAGTTCGATTAATTCGAGGATCCCGAATTCGCAAGAAAATCAGATGCGATCCCGCGGCGGGCAGAGCAGAGGGGGACGGAAAAGCGTCGTTCGTCGCGGCACCAGACGTCTCCGTCGGCGGCGAAGAATAGGCCGCGTCGCGAGAAGCCGCGGCCGCGTGGCCGTAGGACTCGTAACACTTGGGCGCGATATTTCACACTAGTCGGCGAAGACTCGCCGAAGACTGACCGGCGGTATATCTGCCTCTCTGTTCTCGCTTCACGTCCTTTCTTTCTCCGTTTCTCAGTGGNTACGCGGCCGCCGCCGCCGCCGTTGCCGCCGAGAGAGGCACCGGTCCGAGTCGCGTTCGCGTTTGCCGGGTGCTAATTACTCGCTAAATTAGAAGCTCACGGGTGCAGCATGGCGGTACCGCTGCGGTATCCATTGGTTGAGGACGATTTGACCGGACGCCCCGTCGCCACGACAGCGGGTGCCGCCTTCAATGTCTTACCTCCACCAATGGACGAGTGAGTCGTCTTTACAAATCCACCGCGGTTGGTGGGTTCGACAACAAACACGTCGTTCGGCAGTCCGCCCACGTCGCCGGTCGCCAGGTTCTCGATTAGTCCTTGCGGACAACGCGGATCCGCACGTGGTGGACCGAATCGTCGCCGTAATCGTCCCTTTGATTAATATCAATCGGTCGCGAATTTTCGTCTCGATCGAAGATATAAATTGTTGGGAGGAGACCGTCTCATCAAGGTTGCAAGGAAGTGTTCCTTTCGTGGACCGGAGTCGCGATACCGGATCGAGTCGCGACATGTCACCTCTTCGAGTTAATATTTGCGTCTGTTGCGCTCAGGAAAGTATGCGACGCGTATTTGTTCCTCGTGAGAGATAAGTGTTGCTCTCGTTGACAAGGTATAACGGACCTCGGCGTATTCGTAAAAAAAAAAAACTCGCGAAATCGTTTCTCCGTCAGTTACTCTAATTTCTATTTAAATATTCACTTTTATATGAGTTAGCATTAATTTCCACAGAATTAATTCCACAAAAAGTGAGTTAGAGATATTTAACCATTACTGTCGCTGAGCAATTTTAATTAAAAATGAAAAGTGATTGTACTCCGCGCATTTGATTGCACTCCATTTTCTTCTGTACTATAATTCTTTCTTGGAATTTAGATACAGCGAGGCTTCGAAGATTTTGCGAAAACCTCAATAATTTAATAATTTACTTAAAGCCCCGCATTGCATCATTTCTCGGCGTCATAAACGACATCCGTCCATGTTATTGACGTCTTGCAGTGATTGCAATATTTGTCGATTATGAAAATGGAGTTCCTCTCTATCGCGAGCGAAACGATCGGGAGGATGGGAATGTGTTGGTTGTCTAGAGTCAAATGAGAAAAATCAACAGAACACCGTTCGACCGATCGTACGACGCATCACGAGTAGATATTTGAGCAGGACCGTTCTCTTGTTTGCCATCGCGCATGGTTTCGGACAGCAATCGCCGGACGTGAAGACGGCTGTAACCCTATCGGTTATTTGTGCTAGCAATTTCGTGCGGAGAACACATACTCGCGATCGTGGTGCTGCGACATCATCTGTCTGGTGTGGAGCCGCCGTTACTGAAGGCAGTCCGAGGTTGTTGAAGGTAATTACAATTTTCAGCCTGGCTGCATCCGCGATTATTTGCCAGAAATGCCGTCCCGAAGTCGCAAACTGCGCGATGACATCAACCGCGTGAGATCTCTCCGAAAGTATGGAGTCGAAAACAAAAGTGTTATATTTATCTTCGAAAACCTACTCATCTGAGTCGTAAAAAGACAAGAACTTTTTAGACCATATAACATTCAATTTACAGATATGTTGATTATGAACTATATGTATATAGACAGCTCCATGTAGTGATACTGGAAGAAAGGGGCAAGTTCTTCGAGTTCAAAGCTGAGAACTATGTGAAGCAGATAAGAGTTTCAATTGTAAAAATCATCACATATTTTCAAAATTTTTAAAACTTTCTTTCTTTTATATCCTTATTATTCATGTTTTCTTTTGCAACAAAGGTCTTTTCTTTTTATTTGTTGATCATAATCTTCAATGTAACACTAGTGTAGAGTTAGGACATTTATCTTGCGTCAGTTTCTGTCGGCTGGCATACGACTTGGAAATTAAGAGATTTTGAAGAAAGGTTTATGTTCGTCGTGTCCGCTGCACGGTGGCGTATCATAAAAATTTTTACCTCGAGCTACGACTTCTATGGGACCTGCACAACACTGCAGAGGCGTTTACGATAGGGGTATTCTCGATTATTGCTACCTGCCGCTAGGTAGTCTTTAGACACGAGTCGGGAGGTCTTCAACATTCGTTTATACCGTTTGAGAGACACCGCCGTAGTTACGATCACTTTGATAAACCGGCTTTTTTCGGCGTTTGTCTATTTACAAACTGTATCATTCGTCGAACATTTTTAACGGAAATTGTGCATTCTGAACGCCAAAAGCGGCGGCTTTTACCAAACAAAGATATCATCATCTTCAAAGGTTTCTCAATTTATGATGTTTTCCCAAGCGTTTTGTCAATTAAACCGTTAGCCAAGAATAAATCTACGATAAGATGGTACACGCAAAATTCATTACATTAACTTACGATATTACAGTTGATTTATGCAGAACGGTATTTTATATAATGAAGAAAAGAAAAAGGAAGAAAGTAAAATCTAAGAAAGTTAAGAAATATATAATTTTTAGAAATTATACATATTTCCATAAATCATTGTGACAAATCGTCAATTATTTAACAAATAAAATGTTCGAATAGTTAAACAAATTGCAACTTAATTATAAACAATATCAATTACCGATTTTCTTTAATTTTTTCTCTTTAATTTTTTTTTAGATTCATGCGTACTTGAACCAACGAATAAATTCTTATCTTCAATCTCCTGCTTAATCTTCATATTAACTATCTTGCACTCTCGTCGAGTATCGTCATCTCTAGTCTCATCTGCGTTGATGGCACAGTTTCGTCGTACACGATCATTAATGATACTTTTGCAATCGATATCATGATTATCGAGCAACATCGGGAACTCCGGTGAATGCGGCATCGTTGCTTTCTGCCGAATCCATTCTCTCTGATCGGAATAATCCACTAAAGCTGCACAAGTCTGCGTAATTTCATAACGAATCCAATTAAAAATCCTCAAGATTATTAGCAGCAATACTCAAAAAATTAAAAATATGACACTAATTGACAAATTGTTCTTGAGATATAATAACGAAATTCAATGTTATCTGAAAATGAATTATTAAAATGTCAAGCTTACCACAAAGCCATCAGGAATCCTGGCTATGGCGTGCCCAGTTCGCGCGAACCAACAACACTCTTTGGGCAAAATGTGCGAGATCAGTCGTTCATCTTTTGTGAATCCGTGAATAGCATTGGCTCTTAGGACACTGTGGGATTTCGGTGGGAAGGGAAGCAACAAGGGAGTCGTCAGGTAGGCCTCCGGGATCAGCTGGGAAAAATAAGACACCATTTTTTTTTTTTTTTCTTTCTTTACTGTCGCATAGACATCCGTTTCTTTTATTCTTGTCATACTGCTCGCGATCGTCCCAATCGAATGAGAGTAAAGTTATACATTTTTCAATGCTGATCTTTTTTTGTCCATCTCGTATCACAGGACAATTATACCGCAAATGCCAATTTATCTACTCAACATATTTTTTTCATTTTGAAGGGATATTGCGTCTTTAATATTCTCGGCATCAAAAACTTGACATTTGTGGTACTTATTTTGCATAAAACGTTGTGTAGGTCTGTTGTAGGTCGGTTTGTTCTATCACCTTTAGCTACCGTTGCTTATGATATTGTATCACACAGTGTACATTTATGTTCTTCTGATTAATTAAACAGTATTCCGCATTTAAAGTTTATCTGTATCTTTCAACATGCACAGTACATCAACGCCAAGAAAGTGTCTCTTTTTTTTTTACGATGTCGCATATTATCGATATCTAGCTCAAAATTACTCCAATTTTCGTCCTACGAAGATAACGTCATCTTTCGATTATGATAATCACGCACACTTCAATTTGACGGCTAAATAGGTTTTGTAAGGCGTAAGATTATGTTCATTCCGTTGCAAGAAGTGGAATATATTTTTTTTTTTCAATTATATATGTGTATTAATGTACTTTCATTCGCGTAGTCGCACTATTCTGTCAAATATATTCCACGTTTCGGAGCGGAAGTGTGCGTTTAGCTTTCACTCGCGAGCGATCGCGCGAACAGAATGAGGAAAGTTCTTTTTACGCGACCATACGTAGGACGTAAGCGCGACGGTGAACGCGACATAAAAGTTTTTCGTTTAATTTTTGGTCCCATCATAGGTACAGGGTATCTGGCACGAATTTATCCCGAATTAACTGGTCAGTATAAGACTAAACGCAAGTTATAGATACTAGCGCGTATTAAGAATCTGCCGGCAAATGCACTTTATTAGATTTGAGAGTGGAAAAAGTGGAAAATAGGAAACAAATTTTCGCGCAAAATTAACATATCCAAAAATTAATATAATTAATATAATTCAAGTTAAATCAATTAGCCAATTAAAGTATTCAGTTAATTGCCTAATTAACTAACTGCAACTAATTAGCAATGTACATATGTATGCAGAAAAAGAACAAAAATTGTCTAATCACGTTAAGTGGTAATTAATTTTAGATGGACCGAAAGAGAGAAAACTGGGAAGAAATGTTGAAATGCAGATTCTTAACACGAACTACCGTGCATCCCCGTTCGCAATTATTTTCCAGAAGCGGAAGAGCGTTTACCTGTCGGCTTCTCGGCCTCCTACGCTCGCAGGCGTACTTCACTTTTATTTGATCGTTTCTCCGCGCGGCAATACGTTCTGACCTAAGGAATCTACTAAATAACTTACTCTCTTCGTCACGCGTTTTCGTTCCTCCTTATTACACACGAGTATAATATATATATATATTTATTTATATTTATATTTATATATATAATCACTCGTCGACGTGTATAACACCGACGGCATCTAACAACAGTGATGGAAGGTGCCGATCGAGTAAGGATCGTCTCGGCGTGATTTCTTTTGATTATATCTTCCTTTTGGCATACGAGACGCGGGTATATCGTGCTGCTTTGATTTTCGATAAGGCGAGAGAACTCGACGAGAACTCCCCGACGCGTCCCCAATCCTCTTGGAAGGCACAATCTCGACGAACGTTCGCAGTTTGTCGGGACGTTTCGTACGCCAACATCGATCCCCGACAGCTTTCGCCAATCGATGCACTTGCATTCGCTACGCATGACACGCGTGTCCCGCTTTTATTTTCCAAGCGGCGCTGTAGGTTCCGACAAAGGTTTCGTCATGGAGACAAATCCAGGGGTTGAAACCGACGCGACTTCCGATTCGATTTCTGACGTCGAAGATATCAAAGATTGGTGTTTTGTGTCACGCGAATTTCATTGTTCCGAATGAACGTAGAAATCACTTCGGCGATAAAATTCAGATACATACATGGAAATTATAGCGGTCCCAATTTCTGGATGAGTCTCTTATTGGCATATGCAACGTAAAATATGGACAGTTCCGTTCTTCCGTTCCCAAAATTCGCTACACATCAAAACTACCAATGTTACACTTGTGATTTGTTCCTATCGGAAATACAATATATCGCCACTCAACTTGATCGCAAACTGTCACGCGCCGGAAAGCTACGGGAACCACTTTAGCCTAGAAAAAAGACGAGGACAACGTCCTACGGTAATCGATCTGCAGCGGTATTCTGTACCGTACCAACGATACTTGTTAGTACCATAATTAAAAAATCGCCGTTTGCAATCACGAAGTAATAAATTTCACGTGACTGTTCTACCTTCCAATTAATCTAAAAATAGAAAATTCTGTGAATTCTTGCTCCCTAAAACGTTGTCTCTTGATATTTCTCGATAGCAAAAGGATATCGACAAATGTCGTGAAGACAGTACGCGATACCGCAGCCGATCTCGTTTAAATTTCGCTACCTATAGCACCTACGTGTGGACTGTGCCAGCGCGGCGCCGCCACCGGTTGTCCGCAATACGCGTTGCCGTCGCCGACGGCAAACGTCGCCTGGTTCGCCTCGGTGTCGAAAATCCTGCAGGCGCCGGTCGTGGTGATCGCGATGGCTGCCGCCGCGGCAGCGGTCGCCGCCGTAGCTGCGGTTGCGGCCGTCGCGGTCGCCGCGGCCGCAGCCACCGACGTCGCGGTGTTCTCCATCGTTTCCGACAGGGGATGATCCCTACTTACGTCGCCGTCGTCGCCGCCGTCGGCGCCGTCGCCGTCGCCGTCGTCCGCTGCGACGTCGCCACCGCTGCCGCTGCCGCTGCCGCTGCTGCTCTCGCCCACCATATTCACGAAGAACTCGGACCTGGAGAACTTGCCGATCTCCGTGGAGCCGAAGGCCTGATGGAAACCCGGAAGTGGCTGCCTCGAGACGGGTTTCTTCTTCAGCTCAAATCGCTCGCTCGAATGCCGCGATTCGCGCTCTTTCTCGTGAGAAACCGTGCCTTCCTGCGGCTAAAATCGGCACGAGACTTTAAGACTTGGAGTATAGTGAGATGTAATACTTTGACGAGTGGACCAAGTATTTGTATAAATTCAAATGCGAGCGAGTGCGATATGTTTTACCGTGGATGTTGGCACGAGTTCGTCCAGAGACATTCCGGAGTTGTTTGGCTCCCATCTGGTCCCGCCATCTTCCTCGCGTCGATTCATTGTCGTCGTCGAGTCTATGACGGAATTCACTGCTGATCCCAGCAATCTTGGCATCTGCATAAATAATTCCTTATTTACGGCAAATGTCAAATTGACGTGTCACCTTTATATTATAATTTTCCGCTATCATTTCTACTTCATCATTACAACTTATATTATAGTCTATTCGTGAGATTTCTGTTCACGAATGCAATTCTGCTCACTAGGCAATGATGCGATAGTCATATCGAATACCTGATGCTCCGACGGCGGATAAGACGCGCGTATGTTATCAATGTTCAATTTGCTCGGCGCATAACTCATCTGCGACATATCCTCTAAGAACGCACAATGTCTGGTTGGTGTGCGATCCCGTAAGAAAACTGCATGTCGCGGGCCTCGAATTGCCGCGTTGCGAGCCGCACTTGAGACATCTGAAATATTGCACAAATATTGTTCAAATATCATGTGAAACATTTTACTAGGTAACAATTTTCTTTCTCCTTTTTTTCTCTCAATTGACACAGACGTATTATATTCTGTGTATATTGTGTCGCTTCAGGTGTATATAAAAATATATCTGTGTATATAAGAATGATGGTTAGTTACGTTAAATCAAATCACTGCGCTGGATATAACAAAATGCAGAGAAATAAAATAATCTCATACACGTGGAACTTACGTGGTAGCATGCCGTGACAAAATTGGCCCCATGGACCATGTCCATGCGCGTTTGTATTCTGAACATTCGGGTGAAGAACGCCACCCATTTGCGGTGACGGATGAGGCGTTCTCGGAAGTGGATGAGGACTTGCGCTATTCTGCAATCAGAGATATCAGGAGATTCTTTTTAAGACGTTTAATATAACTCAGTCAGAGAAAAAAATATCTATTTGCGTTTTATACTACATAAATTACAGAAACGCATTTTACCTTCAACGGAGTTAAAAAATATTTGCACTGTCTATGAGATCGGTGAAATTTGCATTTGCAAATTTACATCGAACGTGATTCGCAAATCGAAATTAACATTTTTTTAACACTATCTTATTTCCTGTAGTTATGCCATCGCTATTACTTGATAAGGATGCCATTTCTGGCCTTCGACGAAGTCGGCGTATTCCGCCGCGGGTTCTTGTCGGCGAAGTTCTCTCTCCGTGGTTGCAACATCCGGCGAGTAGCCGTTGGAAGAAAACGCCGCCGCGGCGCATTCCGCCGCCTGGGTCCTTTGGTCCTTTGGCTTTTCGAGATCGCGTTGTTGCTGCTGCTGCTGCTGCTGCTGCTGCTGATGTTGGTGCATCGTGCCCATCGCTTGCAACCTCTCGATCGGGTCACCGCATACGTTCCCGTACCAGTCGCCGATTCGCGGCGAGTGCGCCGATTTCAGACGATGCGCGGCCTGGAACCAGGGCTCGGCCAGCTGATGAGGACTCATGTTTGGACCCATGGGCATCGGCGCGCAATCGAAACGGTGATGCTGATTCAGGAAGCCGCCGGCCATCGACGCGGAAACAACGGAATTGCCGCCGCTAATCGCGGCCGTGCGCGCGTTTGCGGTCGCGATCGCGCTTTGCAAGATCGATCGTCGTGACAACTCGCGAGTCTGCTCGCGCATCGCCTTCCGCAGCCTCGCCTCCTTCGGATTATACACGTAATCTGGGTAAAAAGAATACGATTGTTATTAATACAGCAATGCAAAATGTCATGCTGTAATCATCTACCTTCGAACAGCTACAATACATATATTAATACAAGATAAACACAAATAATACGATAAGCTTTTAAAAATTATCAAAAATGTTAACTCATTCGAATATATTAATATAAGATTATTTAATTTTTATTGAAACAATTTTTCACAGATGAGATTTTCATGCTATAAAAATTTCATCAAAATTGCATTGCACCACCCAAATTATCCAATTGCATGCAATACTACTGAAATTTTTAAATCTTATCGCGAAAGTTTTGTCCGATCAAAAGAAATTTTTTTTTCTAGCATTTAATTTTTCCAATATTTAATCAATGATAAATTAATTTTCAAATAAAATATATGTACTTGTTGACGGTTATATCTTTTCTTCATTTTACAGATAAATTCGCTTGTATATCTTTCTCTAATTTTAGATTGAGCTATGATTATGAAATGAAAATAAATGCAATCGGAATATACGTGCAATATCGCAAAAGTACGTGCACTATTATTTCGGCATGCATTTCGTTTTCTACCTGTCGGATACGTGGGTGGTATCGCCCCGTTGTATCGAGCGTTAATGTCGATCGCATTAGAGATCGGCGCGGCGTCGTAGCCGGTATACCCCACGCTACCATTGTCGTAACAAAAGTACTGCTGCTGCTGCTGATAAAAATGACCACCTGCCGCGTAAGCCTCGATGTAATTGCAGCAGTCCATCTCTGCGATTTTACGCGACGCTGCGTCTGAGGTCTCCGCGTATCGATCTAGATCTCTCCCCTGCCAGCGGCGCGCTTAGGCTACGTCTCTCCCGTTGCGCGCGGTCATCGCGCGAGGCTTCGATCTATCTCGGTTACAGTATATCACGTAACACACAGATCGAACTCCGATCGATAAACGCGAGTACGCACTCAAGTCGCTTATCTTCTCTCGATGTTCCCGAAAATTGCTATTTATACTTTTCATGTTAGCGCGCGAATCTCGTCGAATTCTCGTCGATTGCGAACACAATTATCAATTGAAACGTATATTTCTTTTATTTTGCGCGCTCAAGACGCACTCGCGCGATTTCGCAGACGCGTGTCCTTGCGAGATGTAAACACCAGCGGCCGGGCGCGAATTATCGCCAACCCTTTCCGGTTGGCGGTTCTTCCACGTCCACGTTTTCGGCGAGCCGAAACGCCGTGCGCGTGAGAAATAAAAGGATGCGCGCGCGATCTTGGTTGAATCCGCGCTCTCCCCGCGAGGGCCCCCCCGATCGATATCTCAATTTCGCGGGTCCATGTCTCGCGGTTCTCGCAAATGTAAACACCGCCCGCGCGTCCGCGGACGACACACCGCGACCGCGCAGTGCACCCCGGCGCAGAGGGTGAGCGCGGACACTCACGGTCCCTTCGCGCCTTTGCCCTTGCCGCGAGGTTTACACTCGGACGTTTACGCCGGGAAAGCCGGGGGATGCCGGAGGGTAGCGTTCGATCGGTCTCCCGCCGATTCCGTCGGAAAGATCCAGCGTTTCCGTCGACGTCGACCTCCTCCTCGTCGTCGTCGTCATCGTCGTTGCCGTTCTCATTGTTGACATCATCGGGGATGATCGTCGGCAAATCAAGGCGCGTCACCGACGATCGCGACTGATTAACATATCGTCATTGTCTGGTCGATTGCCACGCGTGCCGCATGCGGACGCGATTCGGCGTGTGCGACGGGCCGCGCCATGCTCGCTGCAGCCGCGGCAAGATCGATGACAGAAGCTGCGTTCCCGCTGCACCTGCTGCACCCCTCGCACGCTCCTCTCTCCGCCCCCGGAAAAAAAACTACCAACGACCTTTTCCGCGCCTTCGTTGACACCGTTTTTTTTTCCGTTGGCCGAATGAATTTGGTTGATTTTCCTCTTCTCTCTTCTTTTTTTTTTAAGTAGTTTTACTCGGCAGATCCTTTCGGCAGGATCGATATGTTGTCGGACGATTGGACGACGGGGCTGAATCGAAAATTGTCTGGGAACTTTGCGACGCTTCTCTGTTTAATCGCTCTAATTTGCTCCCGCCTGTTAATTAGTCACTTGACCTAGTCCACGCGACGCGTGATCGATCAGTCAGAGCTCCAGGCGATTCTTCCTTTCTCTTTCTCCGTGATATCCTCGAATCACATTCCGACTGCTTGCTAAACGATCCTAATCAATTTTGAAGTCACGTTTCTCGCCGCTTACTCCGCTTATCTTCTTTATACATTTAAACTATACTACTATCACAACAATTTCGCTCGCGTCTGTCTCGCCAGGATGAATGAACGAACTCACACTTTCGTCTCCCGTTTTCAAAACGTTTCGCGCGGTCGTTCACATTAATTGGGACGCGCGCCTTGTTTCGGCGCGCACAACGACCTATTTACTCGTCTGTTTTCCTACCCGCAGTGTCACAGAGTGCATGAACGAACGTACGTACGGACAGGCGGGCGGACGCGCGCGCGCGTGCCGCAAGCGGGAACGGCGGGCCGCACACGGGGAGACCCGCGTTCTTCCCTCGCGGTGCACTCCAGTCGCACTGATTTCATCCGGCGGCAGCGGCGGCAGCAGCGTTGGTGGAGGCGACGGCGCCGCCGCCACGAATTTACGTGCGTTTCGTCATCGACGAGCCGGAGTGGCGCGAAAGGGGGTGAACGAGCGCGGAGGGCGCATTCCCCACCCTCTCGAGGGCGCCGCGGTGAGGTGTGTCGCGGTGTGTGGGACGCGGGCAGGTGGAGAAGACAGTGGCGGATTTATCGATAAACGGTCGCTTAGGACCCCGGCTACTCAAGGACCCCAGAATCATTCTCTGCGTGCGTGTGTTTGTAATTTTATTTGTCTCTGAAAGGTATTCGTAATTATACTATTTAATTTTATCGCCGAGCATTTACAATTAGTAAATAAAAATAATTTGTAAGCGACATTATAATATTTCTTGATGCGAAAAATTATAATTAAGAGGATCGTCCTAATTGTAAGTCGTCGAATCGTCGTAACGCTTGTTCCGCTTAGGGCTCTTGAGATGCTAAATCCGCCACTGGGAGGAGAAGAGACGAGGGGCGCCGGCAAAATTCTCCTCTTCTCTTCCACTGTCGTTGCCTTCTTCAACGGCTTCAAGCCGGAGCCCTCGTGCAACGCTCCGGCATCGACGCAGTTCCGCATGCGGCGCACAGTGCTTGCCTCGAGAGAGTCGATAATTCGTCTCTCTTTCTCTCTCTCTCTCTTCTTCCCCCGCTTCCCCTTTCTCTCTCTTTCTCTTTCTCCGCCGCACTCGCTCGCCGGTTGTCGGATTTGAGGGAGCGTCGTGACGGATGATGTTCTCCAAGAGCGTGGAGGATCGACGCTCGAAGAGCATCGAACGGTCGAAGGGGATTAACTCGGCCGTCTCGGCCGAGGCGGGCTATATCGCATTAGTCGAGCAGGTGCTTCGGCGAATACGTCTTCCGGATACGTGTTCCACGCAGCCGTCTCGTTGTTGGAGAACATGCACGACCCCCGTTCCACGTGACCCCCTAATTACTCGCGGCGCGACGAGGCGACCACGCGCTATCGAGCTTCCTATTATATCTCCCTCTTGTCGTGAGCAATTCGCACGCATGTCGATAGGCGCGACGACATATCCTGTTTCGCGAGTTAATCGCGTCGCCGCGCGCGCCCGTCGATTAAATATTCTCCCATTATCGTCCGCATGATTCGCGCGCATCGTGAACCGTAAATCCGTCGGCGAGCGAGTCCTCCGTCTCTCCCTTTGCGCGCCCCGAGCCTTTCTCTCTCTCTCTCTTTCGCGCGCGAGCTCCCTCTCAACCCTCTCTCGCATCGGCACGTCGGTGGATCGATGACCGGCGATCAGCCCGGTGCACACCGCGACACCATCCTCCTCCACTCGTACCATCGGCTCGTTGTGCCGCCTGGATGCAGGGGCCTCGACATTTTGACGGCTTCTCTCGGCGCGACCTACTGCGCGCCACCCTCTGCTCTCCCCCCTTTTTACGCCCACCTTCTCGCTTTCCTCCCCCGCGTTCCTCGTCCCTTTCACCCTTCACCGGCCACCCTCGCCGTGGTCACCGCGCGCGTCGCACGCGCGCAGATGCACGTGAATTCGGTCGACGCGCCGTCGATGCCCGACGGCGCAGGGCGCATCGATGCGGTCTCCGCCGCTTCCCGGTGATCTTAATTGACCACTCGGGACGCCCGCCCCGACTGAAATTGGCATCGATTACATTATCGGCGGACGGTTGAAAACGAGGACGAGAAAATTGCGCCGGTACTCGTCGCGAGTGAGCGTTTCAAAGCCGTGGCATAACGATACGTGAATCGGGATAGAATGCGGGAGTGAAAAAATAAAATGTAACGTTATTTTGCAAAGTAATGAAACAATGGGTGCAAGGACCGAGTAATCGAATGGAAAAATTAAACCTTTCCTTTCAATTCGCATCGCTTTCAAATATAGAATACCGATAATTAAATGCAAAACACACGTGCATTATTATCTAATAATCAATATTGATCAAAACATATCATAACACTTATAATATTTAAATTTTTATTTGTCTCTTAAAAAATTTAAATTGCATTATGTAAAGGAAGAAAACAAATGCTAATTATGACGTGAACAATGAAATGGCGAAAATTAGCATTACTAGGCTTAGCATAATTAGGTTTACAATTAGCATAAAAAGTGAATTGTAAGAACACCAACGATTCGCTAACCGCGCATCTTGGCAATTTGCAGCTTGTCCGAAGAAACGAAGGATTCGTCTGAATACCGGCTGCGAAAGACACACGGACAAAAATAATACGTATCGATCTAACGGGTTAACTATCTTTACCATCCCATGAGCGACGCAGCTGTATAATCACTTTAAAAAATTGGTCACTCCGTCTACCCTCAACTCTTCTCTATCAGTTAAAAGAAACTTGCAGTAAGATGTAAGAATGCATATTTGAAAATGTATTTTAACTTTTCCGTCCCTCTTGCACGAAATGTTCGATTGGGAAAGTTCTAAAATTGCGTAACAAGTGCAATTTTACTTTGTCCTGACGAAATACGTTACTGCGTTAACTTTTTAATGCAAGAAGAAACGAGATGAGCCGACGAGGATGTAACCGGCGGAAAAGTAGAGGGGCACGCGAAATCGACCGAAAGTCAGAGGGCCAGGCGGGGCACGCCGTTCGACGACGAGCACGCGGGAGAGTACGCGCTCGCGGCGGACATGCGACGTTTCTCTCGCGCACGAATGCGCGTCAGCAACGCGGGATATACGAAGCATAATCGCTCGCCAGTTCGCTCGCTCGCTCGCTCGGCCTCCGGTGGGTGTAGGCAATAGGTAGAGCCGGCGGTCGTGTATCGGGCAGGTTCCTAGAGAGTCGCGTCGCAATCAATACCTCCGGTCTCTCTCTCCGCCGTTCCCACCCGCGCGTTCTCCCCGCGTCACTCACCCGAGAATATTTCTCTCCGCTCGCCACCCTGTACCTCGACCCGCAAAACTCGCATCCTCCCGCGTCCACCCTTTGCCGCCCCCGCGAGGATCGTTCACGCTCGTCGTCATCGTCACCGCCGTCGCCGTCACCGTCGATGGCGACCTACAATCGCGTCCGAGGGCACCCGCGGCACCGATTTCTTGCGCCCTCAGTCGACATGAACTTTAATAAAGATCTGACATTTCAGTCGCGATGTCACATAGCTAAAAGATAATTGAAAATATGTACAAGCCAGAAAGATAATTATAGATCACTTTGCATCGATCAAAGATTATTTTATAATAATATTAATTTGCGACATACTAATAATACATGTAAGTAGGATCCTTTTCTGATGTCACATTACAAACGATATCAATGGGACCAAGCGATATGTATACCTGGATCAAGGATGATCACCGGGGATGAGACGTTAGCGCCGATGCGCGGTGGCTTCTCGCTTTTCGTCGGCTGATAACGCGGACGGACTTATCGCCGGCGATCGATATCTAATCCAACCCGTCTATTTATAGACGGTGGCCCGACACTTTGGGATGTCGTGCACGCGGTGTGAAAGTAACAAGATTTTCTAATTTTAGTGACCACCCGACTCTCGACAATCCACGACACATTCCGAGCATTTTTATCGTCGTTTTCTTTTCCCATTGTCTTATTCCCCGGCATCGTTCGCGTTATCCTTCGCATTGGGAGGATGTGCTAATCTGTCGTAGCGCAGCGCGCGTTATGAGCGTTCGGATAAATCGGGAAACTCTGATTCAATCAGGTAAATGAGGTCGCGTAAAAAAGAAATTTGTGAGTATTGCTACAGGACATACCAGGATACTTTTTTTTATGCTCTCTGTCCACTTCACGCGCCAGGGCAAAATACTTTTCCTTTACATCCTGCGACATGCTCTTCCAAACAACGCCTAGCCTAAAGAAATATGGAATAAAGCAAATTTTATTTTCAAACGATAATTCTCATTATAAATTTTATCTCTTAAAAAAAAATAGGCATATAGATCGCAGAAAATAAATATAATAAATATTGACATCTCTTGAAAATTTCAGTAACCAAGTATTTGCGTATTTATGAGAACGCTCTTTAACATCTATTAAAATTATCTTTTTTTTTTAATTTGATTTTCAAGGTTAGAGAAAAAAGTCTTTGACTACGTCTACTACGTATTTATCCGATAGAAGCAAATGTTCATTTTAAAAGAAAAACTAGCCTGACACTGATATCCTTGTTGGATTCCCGTGGATTCTCTGCCGCGAGTTTTCTTCGCCACTCATTTGCAAATAGCATAAAAGCGTTTGCCGGCCTCGGGATCTTGCGTTTAACTCCAGCCGCTGTCTCATCCGCAAGTCTGTTGCCATCAATGCACAATAACGTCGGAGCACCGGTGCTTTTGCGTCTCGGCGATCGATTTGCCTGTGCCCGCTGCTGTTGCTGAGGAAAAATCTTGTCCACCTCACGGTTGCCACACGATTGCTTCGACTCGTCGGGAACGCGCTTCATCCTCATGTTCTCTTTATCGTCGTCGTTATCGAAATTCTTCTCTACGAGAGAATGCATAGAAGAAATAATATCGAGGAAGCGCCTATGGTTATTGATCTTCTTATTCTTCAAATGTTCATTGGAAGCTAGTGGTTTTGTCTCTGTCGATGATACGACGACAATGACTTTTCCGCTGTCGCAAATATTTTCTTCTTCACAAATTTCCTTAATTTCATCTAAATACATATAAAACATATTATTTAAAATTATTCTCTTTGTTACGTCATCAAATCTTAAATTTATCATAAAACTATATTTTAATAACATTATATTTAAATTTATTAAATTTATTTATTATATTTAAAAAAATTTATGTCTATTATTAACACTAAATTTACCACGACCCGATCAAACCGTTTTTAAACTTACGTGTACAATTTCCATACAACATTATTACATCACCATTTAACTTTACAAATTTTCTTATAATATACAATGAATTTTTCAATATTTCTTTTTTTACTTCTCGTTTTGTTTCTTTTCTTCTGAGAAATATATGTAGCCTATCTTACCTTCTGCAACCAATCGTTTGACTGGTCACGGTAGAAATAGATATACATGAAATGTCGATAGGTTAAGTGTTAATAGCCGTCTGATTTCATTAAATCCCGACGGGGAATTATATTTTTTAAATTTCTCTCGCTTGATTTTTGAATATGAAATTTTACAGCATTTCTGCTTTGAACTATTTCAGGATATCTCACGCGATATTTCACGCTTTACATTATTCAGCGCGCGTTTAGCCATGCGCTCCGAGCAATTGTCGCGTCATGAAATGTTTAGGAGCCAAACGCGATTTTATATGCTTACCTTTTACGACGAAATTCGAGACACGTTCATGAGGCTCCATAGTGATAAGAGTTCACCGATTAGACTCGTCGTCGGGAGACCGGCTACCGATTTCTTGTATTGTTATCCACGTTTAAGAATGCACTTGAGGCTCTTGATAATGGCGAAACGTCGGCACGCAGATACAAACACCGTCGTCGGTTGTTGAAACACGTAACGATACGCCGATCGTCATATTGCCGATTTCTCTGTCGCGACCAACGAAGGGAATAAAAGACACTCGCTGCAGATAGATGTCATTTTTCAAAAGGAACTTGCATTATTCTTTGCACCATTGCTTCTCGACATGGTTTCTCAAGCTTCGAAAAATGATCTAAATATAAATGCATTAGACGATAAATGCAAGTGCGCTCAACGCGGCATAGATTACTATAAAATTTTGTCATTGACGTTGAATTGTAACGATACGGAAATCAAGGAAGGGTAAGCATAATCTTTTTTATAAAAATATGCGAAAAAAAGTTTCATATTAATTTTTAGTAAAATACAATCACATTGCGTTTCTTATATCATTATATTTATTATATAACAATGCTGATAACATTTTTATAAAATATAACATCTTTTTCTTTACAATATTAAATGATATTTCGAGAAAGATTTCTCAACGATAAAATATGATAGTAAAAAAAGGTGTATCGCATCGACGAAATAGCGCGGTTATTTCTTCTAGATACCGACGATGCGCCATACGATACAATCCCGAGCAGCAAAAGAACGGAGGTGCCGAGGCGATTTTCGCCTTAGCAGCTGAAGCGTACGACGTGCTTTCAGATCCTCTTAGAAGGGCCGTGTATGATCAATACGGTGAAGAGGGTCTTAAAAATGGTGTGCCGAGACCAGAAGGATTTGTGAAACCTTATGTCTATCACGGCGATCCGATGCGGACCTTTAGGTGGAACCAAGAGCCGTTGAGCTCTCACCGTTGTAAATAAATCGCGAATTTATGTATTCTGCTTTTAATATTTAACCTCGCTATCACACAATGTGTGACGTATATATAAAGCATTTATTTTTCTTCAGAAAATATGTTTTTTATTTTTTGAAATAAATATTTATTATATATGTTCCATAGAGTGTGTCTAAAATTAAGCTACAATTGCGTCTTTAAAAAGATTTTCAATATTCTGAGAGTTAATGTCCATTACGAATTTTATGATTAGAGAATTCTTTGCGACTGAAAATCCGTACGACGATCTTCTAAATATTCTAACAGAGCCTCAACCTCTACTTGAATTTCCTGAGGGTCGGGGTATAAAACAGAAGGAGGAACCCCTGATTAGAAACTTATTTTTAACTCTTTCGGAAGTGAGAACTGATCTGTAGTTATAAATCATTTCATTCTCTCTTATTCCGGCTCTTTTAAGTCTGTCACACAAATTAATATATGTATATATTGTATATATTTTTTCTTTTGTATATTTTTCATTCACGAAATTATTAAAAAACTGCATATTCTTTGTAGAGATTATTTCTTCTTCTCTATATTATTTTATTATTAACATTATTAAATTTTGATTTCAAAATTTCATACAAAATGATAAAAATCAAATTAAATAGATTAAATGGATTATGGATATGCAACGTATGTTTTAACGTACAAAAATGTGTAAAAAAGAGTGTAATCTAGTACCTCACAATTAGACAACTGGAAACGTTTCGTCGTAGGTATTCTTTGGCGGGATAAAGAAAATGAAGATCCAGAGGTTGGTTTTAGTCGGTGACGATAAGTCGACGACGTTGTCGATGGAGAAGATCTTGACGATACCTATTAAGCCGGGAATTCTAGCAGGTACCAAAATAGTATTTCCAGAAGAGGGTGATCAAGGCCCTACGAAGATACCCGGTAAGTCTTTCCATTGCCTCCTTGATCTTCCTTGAGCTTGGCTTACGGTCGTAATCACGAGCGCTTGAGTATTACTATATAATTGTGATAATGATAACAGATAGACTCTTTCTTTGTGGTTCTCTTTCGTAGCATTTTTTATCAAATTCTGTTTTTACAATTACCGAAAAACAAACGATATTTTATATTTTAGAAATTTATAATATTTCTCACAATTTAAGTTAAAAGTTTAACTCTTATTCTGAATTTTATCCCTTCGTAATTGAGACAAGAATGTGATCGGTCATATTTTTTATATAATATTCTTTTTAACAATAAGTTGATAAGCTAATGAAAAATAATTTTTTAACTTGAGAACTTAACAACGGGATAGATTCGCGTAATTGATGATGCAAAGATGAGACGATCAATTTACGCTCATCGTCACGTGACAATGCGGGTTTTGTGGAATAAGGGTTAAAGATTAATCGTAACAAGGCGGGGTGATATCTTCACTAAGTCCAAGACACTGTCAGCGTAGCGGATGTTATCTTCGTCACGGAGGATCGGCCTCACGAAACGTTCCGGCGAGAGGGCTCGGACTTGCACACGACGGTCGATATCTTTCTAAGGGAGGCGCTGACCGGAACGGTGATCACGCTTAACACCGTCGACGGCAGAACTCTTCGGATTCCAATAACATCGATCGTTGCGTACGAAAAGCCATTATAAAATTGCGTCGTGTTTTCGTTTGTCTCTTGATTACGCTTTGCTATCATTATCTTCGCAGATATCTTTTAGATTGGATTGTAGATTAGATTCAAACTTAATAGTTTCGCATAATTGTATTAATTGCAAATTTTTTCAATATTTATTTTAATATTATCCAGTCTCGATCAAATTTTTGTCTTTTTTTTTTATTAAAATTACATAACTGAGTTACGAGTGTTATTTTCGCTGATTTTTTACACCTGACAGACCAGATTACATCAAACATGTGCCAGGTGAAGGAATGCCATTCCCTGCAAATCCAAAGGAAAGGGGCAATCTAATATTGAGATTCAACGTTGAGTTTCCAATTTATTTGCCGTTGTCCAATAGGAATTATATTCGGAAAGCCTTCGAAGTATCTCGCACGGTCGCCGAGAATGCCGAGTACGTTCATCGTCTCATATTGGCCAACAAAATGCGTAAAAATGTCGATGACAACGTTCCACTTCGATATGGCGCGAACGATGAAGCGGCTCGATTAAAATTCATATGTAAAACGTGATTTCACAAATATTTGCATGTTATTTCTTATGCATACGTACGTGATATCACTCGTCATACATTTCTCGACGTTGTGAACTCCGTGAGAAATTATGTAAAGATGAAAGTTGCTGATGAAAACTATTGCTTCTGTGTGCAACTGATTATTTCATCACAAGTGTAATAATTAATTATTGTTTCAAGATTTGCACAATCATTTGCTGTAAGAACATTTGAATGCAAATATAAACAGTGTCTACAAAATAATACACAATTCGAAAAAATAATGAGTTGTATATGTACATTCTATTTGCATTAGATTGAGTGGCTCAATATTTATTCTAAAAATATCGATATTCATTTTATTAAAAAGAAGAGTGATTTTGTTAATTAAAAGTCATATTCAAAAATAAATTGCAGAAATAATTGCGCGAATTTTCCTTTTTGATTATAAATCAAAATAGCTGACGCTGATATCGTTGACTCTTAAATGCGCAACCCGAGTACGCCGATATCAACGTGGCTTCAAAGAGACCGCTCACTTTAACGCGATATAACGGGTGCCTCCATCTTGTGGGATTTACTGATGATCCAGCAAGAGTCGTCGGTCGGTAGTCCACGACTTCTCGTCAAATTTAGAATTCTTCCTCGGAAAGTCTGTACGCGTAGAAAAAAATATCATGCGGCAAATGTTGGGAAAATTTTGATGGAAACGATATGAACGATGTGCCCGGTTTAAAAGGCGCTTGATAGAAGGTCGTTCCACCAAGCTGCAGCCGAAAGGCGGCCTCGACTGTGCCATCCGCCAGCGACGCTGAGCTATTATCTCGGGCAATCATATGACTCCTCCGCACGTGACTTTATTTACAGTAAGAGACTTATACTCGCGCGAGAACATGTATGGTGCAGTTCCGCGTGACATGATAGACGCAGGTCCGATCGGCGAGGCGATGCGATAACTATAGACGGCGAGCCGTGGCTTTATGATGCCGTTGCTCGATAAGCTGCTACCTGCGAGGAAGGGCATTCCGTGCGAGAGTGCTGGGAGCCTGGTGTCCAGTGCGCGAACAACTGGGAATGATAGGTGAGCAAGAGAGATCGCGCTGTTCCATTTTGGAGCGCGTTCTCCCTCCGCGATCGTCGACGCTCGTGGATCTCTCCGGAGCGGCTCGCGCAGCATCATCCACCGTCATCGTCGCTATGCCTTGCGTTATTTACACATCATGTCAATCTTTTGTCAATCGCTTTGCCATTCTGTATTAGCGCCGGTGATAAAGGCAGATTTTCGCGCTTCGGGAAAAAAACGGAGCGGAATGCATTTCTTTCTGTATCGCCTGAGCGGCGAAATAAAAATCGATAATGGCGTTGTATTATCGGGCAGCTCATTGGATGTCTAGAATTTTATAATAAAAACTGACGCTTATATGCTTTTTTCCCTAACCTGCTTTATTGCAATTACTTGGCTCTGTTCTCGCATCTGCGGCTGTTTTACCAACATAACGTCGAAGCGAACGCGCGTTGCGCCGACGAGAAGCGCTTCGTGAGTTCTCCATTCGAGAGAGATGTTCGGGATTCATTGAAAACTTCATCAAACTTTTTTATATAAGCTAACTTAATTTTTATACCATTGATTTTCTCCAATTTTTAATACTAAAGTATTTGATCTCTTTCCTTATTTTCTTAATTTTAATTTAATATTAAAGAATGTGTTACAAATTGTTATATAAATATATTATTATGTAAACGAACACATAATATTTATTCAATAAAATAATAAATAACTTAATAAAATAATAATAAAATAAATAATATAAGAATTGCAGTTTTGAAAATGATTTAATATAGACTTTTATTTAAAATATAAAGATATTTTACTTTTTCCATTTGCCATATCAAAGATCGGCTATTCCAGATTTTTTACGTTTCAATGTTATTTTCATTATTTAGCGATTATAAAATCTCGTAACACGCATTTTTATTAGCATAAGGATGTATTTTATTCTTTGCATTTGTCATTTTGAAATTTATGTTTTAATCTAGTTTTTAGATTCAGCGATCGCAAAAAACTTGTAAAATAATTGAACTAGATTTTTCTCTTAAAAAAGCCAGATGAGAGAAATGTGTAAATTTGTACATTTTATTTTTATTATTTATTTTAAACATCTTGCATGCATAGAAGGGCTTTACAAATAAAACGGTGCATTCCGTAAAGTTATTGTAGGGATTCCGTGTTGGAAGTTGGAGCGGAGCAAGTGAGGATTTTGCTATTTCGAGAATGCGAATGGCGTGGTAGAAAACTTCTCTTCGACTCGATGACGGTGCAGAAGCATCGAAATAAAAGCGAAACCGTATGCACTGTGGTAAACAAGAATGCGGAAGGGAAATGCGAGACGCCCTTTAACCGAGGGACTGTTCGCGATTTCGAGGTAATCATCGAATTTTGCATATTAATTATTATTAAATATAGACGAACATGAACGCAAACTTAATCAAATAATTATAATTATAATAATTGTAATAATAATATTTTAAAGAGTTTAAAATTTTTTATTTTGTTATGATATATGTATATGTATGTAATATTGTTTAATATTTCTTTTATAATATAAAAGTGAATTTTATTTTTTTATTTCTATGTGTAAAATTATAACATCTTTGATCATATAAAGTTGTTGTCGAAATTATTCACTTATAATGTAATATCTAAAATTTTCAGCGAGATAAAACTGTCGAGGATGACGTAAGTCTCCTAAGCGAAATGGTGTTTGGCACCGTAGCAATGACGTACAGAGGATCGTCGTTTAAGGTAGATCAATCTTGAAATAATTGCTTTTAAAATTTTCTTTGCGAAAGTACATATTAATCTTAATAATTGATTTTCCTCTTCAATTTAAAGGTTCACTCGATGAACTCTCCACCGTGCATTATGTGCACGAAAATCTTTTCCGCGACCGAACATAGCGCGTGCAGGTTAAGGTAAATTATTTTTGATATATTCTTTCAAAGACTTTTTTTACTATAAATTAATTCTATTGATCGTTTTATTATATTGCAGTGAAAAAGTCTCAGATGAAGGGCTGGGACGGTCAATGCACGTGGATTCTTTTAGCAATACTAGTATGCGATCATTTCGTAAGTATATCGACGATATCATAATTCTTGTATAATTGAATTTAATTATTTCTTTTAATAACTTCTTAATTATTTTCATACAGAAAAAATTCATTTTTTATTTTAATAATTTCTTCAACGAATTTCTCGTTTAAATATATTCTATAAGGAAAATGGAACTATTCATAAAATGACGCAGGTTTACTAGTCTGAATTAATTTTCTTTTTTACTATTTAATTCTATCTATTTAATTCTAGACGCCACAATAATCAAACATGACAAATACATGTAAGAATTATCGAAGGTAGCCAGAATAAATCCTGATTAGATTTCCATTGCAGAGTCCCGGCCGAGCTCCGGCAATTTGTCGAGTAACGATTCGCACGTGGGTCCGCGAAAAAGTTCGACATGCTCGAGTACCGGCAGCGGCTGGGACATAGACATAGCTCCGCCGACGAGTAGTAAGTTCGAGTAGTAATGTCAGCGATTAGAGCTATTCATTGTCGGGCGTGCATCGTAGCTCACGCGATGCTGATCCAGGTTCGCAATCGTTGGAGAGTAACGGATCGTCCGGGATCGGCAGCCTCACCAGTTTGCGCAGAAGATGGTGGAGGGTGGTCTCGACGTCCCTCGGACGATCGGATTCCGACGATGCCTTCGGAATGCAGCACTGGAACGAGAACGGAAGTGACGGGCGTGACGGACACGCGAAGCGACATAAAACCAGGCTGGGTTTGACGATGTTGGTGCGATTGGTTCAGGGCCATGAAAGGTATACAATTATCTTGCGCGTTTTTCCATTGAAATAAAAAAAAGTCCATTTGAATATAAGGATAATAAATTTAAATATAAACTTCATCGATTATACATGTATATATAAAATATAAAAGTTAATTGTACATAAACGTGAAAGAAAAATTAAATAATACATATTTGAAAAGAAAACTGTCAATTTGTTATATATAAGGTTTTTAGATCTTTTAATATAAATAAATATAAATACTTTGGACTATATGAAATGAATAATTATAAAAAGAAAAATATGTATAATTTGTAGCCAGATAAAGATGAGGCTTTTAGAACATATGGCTCTCCTGGAAGGAATGCTGGATCGTGTGCGATACTTTTGCATCGAGACGAGCAATATCAATGGTTCTAATTGCAAGAGGATGCTGTTGGCTGACAGAATGTGCAGGGCGATGTCTCGATTTGTCATTTCGCTGTTGCATGTACTTCTCGATGTCGACGTTAACACCCGCACGCCTCTGCTGTGGCACGACGTTCTACTTAACTCCGTGACGAATGAGACGACGAATACCTTGCATCGCAGTTTACAACAGATGTGTCAATTGTTCGACGAGCTCGATACAAAATCGACAAATTTGTGAGTGTAGGAGCGTAGATCACGGACTGAGTGAACGTCCCGATATTTATTTCAGCGTCTTTCAGTTTCCTAAGCACCGTGGTAACTGCCGTATTAACGTATCATCTCGGCTGGGTGTATACCGTATTGTCTCCGCGTGATCGGTACATGGTGAGTTGAAAAAAATCGTAGCAGAGAAGAATCTTGAAATTAAATATAAAAATTGCACGCATTTGATTGAACTGTCCATAATTAGTAGAATGAAATTAAATAAATCTTTCCAAAATTTATTAGCTACATATGAAGCATAGAAAAAAAAGAAAAAATTAATTAAATATTTAATAAATTATTAAATTTTTATAATAAATAGATTTATGTGTATTATGTCGATATTGTGTCAATTAATTAGTAAATCTATACGAGAATTTACTAAAATCTCAGTAGTCATAAAGTAGTAGTAATTTATCTCTATTTTCAGATCGAGAAACTGGGTAGCTGGTATTCTTGCAATCCGCTATGGGCACAACTTGGCGACCTATATGGTGCACTAGGCAACCCCGTGAAAGTGGCGCATACTGTAATCGCGGGCGATCCTCGGAAAAGCGATCTGATCAATTCCGTCTTGTCGTTTTTGTCTTACTTCATCCGCAGTGGGATGATACGCAAATGCCAGGAATATCGTTGCACATCACAGCAAGACGTGCAGATGGCGACGGACATGCTGGAGCAGGCTCGCAGCAAACGACCGTATCTGTTCGGCAGCAAGAGGCCGACGTGCGCGTTCAACGATCGAGACGCCTCGATTCGCAGACGTGAATCGCGCGTTTTACCGTCGCGCAAGTCGGCACAATCGCCCGAAACCGGAACCGATGATGTTAACGTACAATGCGCCCCGCGGTATCCGGCAGAACGGCCGAGGATCTCGCGATCCGTCAGTCCCCTGAAGCGTTGCGGCACTATGAAAGCCGGCCTTGACACGCTCATGACGAAATCGACCGAGGCGCCGGTAGACCTCAAGTTTCCTACGAAGGAATTTCCAAGGCATGAAAATCACGAGAGCGAGAAGTACGAGCTGATGCAGGAGGATCAGTCTAAGGACAGCGAGAAGGATTTCAAAGTGTCGAGCGAGGTGAAAATAATCGTCAGTGAGATCGGCTCGCAAGAGGATATCACATCAAAGAGATGTCAGCCGCAAGATTTCCCGCAGTTTCCCCTGCGATGCTTCGAGAAGAAGCTGGACGTGCACGATGCCGAGGAGAGTCTCGCGACTGGAAAGTCCGAGCTGCATCATCGGCTAAATAACAATGTGGATCCGCTGAAGATGTTCTACAACAGACCTGAGTTGCCGTTGGACACGAACGGCGGATTCGTCGACGAATTTAAGGAATCGCAGGTCTTCTTCACTCTCGGTGGGGAAGACAAACCCGCGAAGTTACCGTTGAGGCCGCGCCTCGGCAACAACTGCCAATGCTCTTACACCTTCACGAGATTGCCTAGCACATCGGCGCAACTCCCGGAGGGCGTCTTGAGGAAGATCATCCAGCGAAACTTTCCTGAATCGTCGAAGAGCATACAGCCGCCCCCGGGAGCGGCATCCAGCATGGGTGCGAGGTCCATAGGTTTTTGTTTGAAGTGCAACGGTCAGGGATACGCTGCCTCGCAAGACTATGACAGCAGTAAGCAGGTGTTGGAGACGCCGACGAACGCGACGGAGGTGTTGCGCACGTGTGGAAGTTCCGAGAGTGGCCGAACCACGAGACTGTCGCGGTCCAACAGTCTTGAGGCTTTAATGGAAGCCAACAGCGTCGTGGAATTGCCAATGCCACAGTCAGTGTATTGTCGAAATATTAAAATAATTTTCATATTGATTCCTTCTTAATAATATCACGGAGCTATGTTAATTAAAAATCAAATTTAGAAATCTAGATTTCTTCAAGCACAAATTAATCTTAATTCCATTTAACTTTGTTAAAAATTATTATATTGCGACAAAATAACTTTCATTATTTTTTTTTTTATTTTCGTCAACTCATTCTTATTTAAAGTAAATCAATAACTATTATTACAGATCGAGGAAAATCTCACAGAGCAAAACTGGATTAATTAGAGAAATGGGCTTCACGAAGACTCTCTTGCGAAATACGATGACGAATAACGAATCTAACATTCTAAATGCAGGCTATACATGGGGTTTGGTACTACAGGGCGTAACTAAGAAAAAAAAGAGAAGAAAAAAGAAGGATGAGAAAGACAGTCCCGAGATTGAGCAGGAGAAGTGGTGGTCGTACATGCGAGAGGAAGTTATGGCCAGTGCTCGATTTCCGACAATCGATCAACCAGTTGCAGAAGCACTTTGCGTACTGGCTGACTTGGACACGTGGCACGTCGGAATCTTGTCGAATAACGCACCCTGGCAAACTCCTCCAATATCAGTTGGAATGTCGCGTCTGGTGTCAAATATGCTGGAATCCTTCGCCTATGTATGGCGAAAATACCACTCCCCTACTCATGTGAGTTTTGCCATCTTAATATATATATATGTATATATAAATCTTTCTTTATAAATAATAAGTCAATAATAACTTAAATTAAATCAAATGTCTGATGTTTCAGTGTATAGCGATTTTGGAGGCTAAATTAAGGGAATTATGGTTGAGAAGCGAAGCTTTAGCGGAAATGATGATGTCCATGGAAGAGTCTGACGCCAATGTGAACAGCCTGATGAACGCTCTTGATCTCGATGCAGCCGACATACCACTTTTACTCGCGGTCGCAACCACTCATTCTCCGGAAATAGCGCAACGATTTGGTCTTACGTTAACTTAAACACGTTCGAATTGCCATATCAGTTTTCTTTTTTATCTTGACAGATACTTCCTAGGTGGCGCGTTAATATATATTGATATTTAAATCAAAAGAAACTCATGATTCATCGCCGAATAGCATAATTTCGTAATACGTAATTCAGTGATTTCTAATCGTGCGCGTGTAAATTAAATTAGGATATAGAATATTAAGATTATTTTATTTTTGCGTTTAGTCATTCGTTTTAGCGTTTTTTAATGAATTGTGTAGCTCTTATAACGCAAAATAAATGATTTCTTACTAATAAAATATGTACTGTCTATATTTGGTTTTTTACATGATTTAGGCGAGTTTGTAATTGTAATTGTAAATGTACACATTTAATTAATAAATTCTAAGATTTTTTATCCTGCTGTATATTTCTTGATACTTTCTAGGACTAAGACATTTTTTTAAGAAATTTTAATCAATTGTTTATATATATTGTTTATAATAAATTATTATTTAATTAAATTAAATTTAATTAAAATGTAAATAAATTTTTGCGATAGATCGAAAACGAGTTTTAATTAAACGAATTTATCTGTTTCTCGTCAATTGAAAATTTCATCATCTCAAAGTAATAAATGTCACGCGACTCGGCCGTTTCACTTTTTCGTTACCATCCGAATCGTTTAAAAATTATGATTTAAATATTTAAAAATCGTATCTAATTAAATTTCCTTACTATACTTCTGTAACATTCGAAGTGAAATACCGGCATCGATACAAATTGTTTCCAGAATCATGGAGATTTGTCCCCCTGATCCGTGAGCTGACATCGCAATTACTTGTTGACATTTGATTTTGATATCAAATAATATTTTTCGTATTTAAAAATTCTTGTTCTTTTAAAATAAATAAATTAATTAATTTATCATCGTAGACCTAAACAAACTCCGAAACAGTCGATTATCGAGGCGAAAAATAAAATTCGGGTAAGCTTTGATAGAACAGAAAAAGAGAAAATTATAACAACTGTATTTGATGTTTTACTAATTTTGCAATTTATGTTCTTCATTTCTTTTTGGAATATAAACGTATTTTAGTTGGGCCACGATGAATGCTGTAATTGCTGCTGTTGTTGCACACCGCAACCCACATGTTATGTAAGTAACGTATTTTAATGCTTATATTTACGTCGTTGCAGTTATTTGTTCATTTTGAATATAAATTAGAAAGCAAATGACTTTTACAGAAATATGTCCAGCCAGAAGTGACAAAATCTTTCGCACCTGTTAAGGTAAGTAATTTCAACAAGTATTCGGTAAAGAACACTCTTTTGTCGTTTAACTGTAATTTTCTGATTCTTTTACATTCCAATGAAATAAATACTCAAAAATTTTGTTTTAGTCTTTGCTGTTGTCAAATTATTTCTATATAACTTTCTTTTTAGTATTACTGGAAATCGGGCGTACCGATGGAAAAAGATACAACGTATCGTCTCTCTTATTGGGAAGGACCCAATACTGTCGTCGATTCCATTCTTCCTGAAGATAATCTGATATGCAGTGACGCGCCAATGACTGACGAAACGACGCACAAAGTATGACAAATATTTTGTTTTTAAAATAATTCGCCTACTGGAATTGAATTGCTCTTCCAGATGAGCTATTTGGGTAATTGGTGCGTAAAAACAGATCCGCCAATAATACCCTGCCAGAGAGATTGGAGGGGTAGAGGTCCGATAGAAGATGTCACGACACACAAACACGATTATACATGGAAACGCGTCAGTTGTACTGAGAGCTTGAAGCAACAAGATAATTTGTACTTACCCTGTGCTGCTTTGTCCGGTAATTCTTATTGCTAATTAAGATCATCTATTTACTGTAATCTTAATTTTGAAAAACAAAATGCATAATAAAAAATATTGTTTAATTAATTAATAACAANATTGGGAGACAGATGATACGACGTATCGCTTGAGCTACTATAACTCTTCCTGCTTGCTTCCGACACAAACTTATGCACCCATTAGAAAATATGTCAAATCGGATGTACCGATGGAAGGTTGTACTACGTACAAGCTCAGCTACTGGCCTATCGAGACTCCTCCCGTAAAAGTGAGTTTCAAGTAAAAATTAAAAAATTTTTTTATTTCGTTCTTATTTCTTAAGTATTTTTATAATAATTCATGAATATTTAAAATAAATTTTTGGACATTTAATATTTAATATTTTCTACATTACATTAATAATTCAAAGAATGATTCTTTTCTTTATAAATATCAGATATATATCACTATTTGCTTTCTTAGGAAGTACCATGGAGTCAAAAGGAAAAGTATAATCGCCCGGTGACACCGATGGACGGATGTACGACCTACAATCTGAGTTACTGGCCTCACTGCGGCGAGAAGCCTGCGGAACGTTGCTACCTCGCTGAAAACGAGAACTTGTTGAACGCTGGCTGCTGCTTCGACGACAACACCACGTACGGACTCAGCTATTTCGGGTGTGGCGGTGACAAGCCGGGTCTCGTTCGCCAGTCTGACAACGTGATTTTCACGCCGTGTCCGCTCTCCCACGACACCGTCAATCGGGTGAGCGAATGCTGAGTCGTACCTTCACGGTGAATTCGACTCGAGGATGATACACTAATTCGGGTCGATAGTTACACTCTCGAGTGCATTATGCGGTGGTTACGAGATAATTTTCTCAAATTGCTTAACAATCGTTGCGTCGCCTCGTAGATTGATTCGATAGTCCTCTTTCTATCAAGCCATAACGCTATTGTAGCGAATTGAGACAACAATGACTATTCCCTTAAAGATCGAGGACGCCGGCCAGCTTCGTCGTTTCAACATCGTAGAACACGTTCGAGATGATACAATCGCTATTAATCGCGGAAATTTTTATAGCTTAAATTATACAAATATTTTTCAGATAGTAGATTTCAATTTAAATCAACGTTCAAGTTTTTATTCAAATTTTACATCGTTATCGTTGCAGTTGAGTTTCCTGGGTAACTGGTGCGTCAAGCCGGAATCACCTATCACACAGCACGACGACAAATTGTTTGGCAGAGGACCGATGCAGGACGAGACCACGCAGAAGCACGACTACATCTGGAAGCAGACGATACCGTCGACAAAGATTGAACCCGAGGACAATCTCACTTTCTCGCCCTCGCCGCTAGAATGTAAATGTTTAATCATACATAACATAATATGGCAATTTGCATATCTGACATCTTACAATCATATTCGTCGGTCAGAGAAAGTATTATTTCTTCATCAAAGACGAAAGTGCTCGCTGTTTCTTCTTTAGAAAAAAGAAATCTCAAACGCCGTCTGATTATCCTGTTTGTAATTTTTCATCTCCAACGTATGATCATTGCAGCCTGCACGACTCATCGATTGTCTTATATACGAACGCTCGCGAACGATCGCGAATACCTGCCTATTAAATCGTACGCGCCCATACGCAAGTACCAGGCGTCCGATGTTCCGATGGAATCCGAGACGACGATGCGACTGAGTTATCAGCCGGTGGAGCCGATGGATCAGATCGAGAAACCATGGGCCGCAACTACGCCCTATTATTCACCCGTCAATCCCATGGAGGACAATACCACGTACAATCTAAGGTTCGAGCCTTGTTCTTTATTTAGCAATTTAAAATCCCGCGATCTTTGCGTGCCTCGTCAATTTAAAAGTTCATGATTTACGCATCAATTTCTTCTCTGACAGCTACATCCCGCCTGGCAAACTCGTCCCTCTGCCACCTTGTTCCGTTTCTTATTCCCCTGCCAACACTTGCGGAAGTAAATCCTTAAGAAATTTTTCATCTCCTTGATATTATCCATATTATCCTTGATATTAACCATTTTATACTGAACAACTATACTGACATGTGCAAATATATTGTTATTACATTTTAGTGCCGTCACAGCAACCTTGCTCCGCATCGTGAATAAAGAATACGTAAGGAAGGTGTGTATGAAATAACGTTAATATGTTAACATATGTATTTATCTTACGATATTTTGCAGAAGTCACGCGAGCACACACGGATGCGAGCGTTTGTGATGTCCTGATCATGTATACTGTTCCGATAATAAAATGTCCTTGTGCACCGCGACTTTTCAATACTGCGTTAATCCGCGCGAAAGATCAGTAAACGGTTAAAGTAATTTCACAATCGCACACCTCTACGGTTTATCGTAATCACGGTCTCCGTCGGGATGTATGAAACCTTTTTCTCTCGCTTAACTACCACGTAATGAAGCAATAATTACACAATGAGGTGGTACATTTTAATATGCACCTCGTAACGGCGATTATCGCTACGTAACTGGCCTGGCATTAAGTATTATGTATAACGATTACATCACAGTTGACATTCTGCGATAATCAATGATCGGTTCATCCGCGGCCGTATCGTTCTTACGCGAGCGATCCGCCCGTCAGGCTTTACACGCGGAAGGCAGCATTCTAGCGTCGATCCACGGAAGCATTCGACTCCGAATGGACGTAGGTAATATTCGAGAGATGCCTCTAGGCGTAAGAATGCGAATGTCACGTCGGAAGTCAATGGTCCTCCTCACCGACTCTACGTGAAAGTAGTTAACATATCTATCCGTTTGCGTAATAATCTTGGGGTATCTTCCTTACACGCCTTCAAACAGCAGGAGAGCAGGAGAAGGCATATACATATACTAATCCTACTGTAAACACAGTCAAACTTTATTAAGAAATTAATTCGTGAGAGTTGCGTAGCGCAACTTGGATAATGCATAACATTACGATGCATATATTTCGGATTAGATGGCTTGCTCTTCCAATTATTAATTTATGCACGTGACTAATCTAACCGGCCCTACTTTCGCTAATTTTCATCTCCGCGGCAAAATCGTGATTAATTAAACGCTGAAGTGAAATGCTCGATGTTAATTATTTTCTAATACATGAATCGTTGTATGCGCACATTTATGCAACTGCTAGGACTGTAAAGGCATTTCCATAAATATAATTTCCATAAATATTATTCAATTATTTTCCAGCTATTCTTTAAGTCACTTGCAAATTTTGTGTGGGAATATAATTATTATGTAAATCACGAAAACTTTATCCCCTTGGTTTTTCTTAATAACATGAAAAGAAACGCGGGAGAGCAATCCGAAGATCGCGCAAGAACAAGCGTATTGCGCTAATCGGAAGAGCAGTCCCCGGCTATTGATCGTGGGTTGTTGCGATGGCATTATTACGCGCATTCTGATGCATATGTAAGTATGCATATTAGAATGTGTTCCTCGCCTATTGTTTTGCTGGTCTCATAATCCGTAAAACTTCGAAACTACATGGACTCAAATAGGGGATCCGATTTCGCGAAGCGATATGAAAGTTTCGAATCATATGCCGATGATTTTCGCGACGTGAGAAAATAACTGAATTCACGATAAGCTCCACACGTTTCAATATTATGTAAAAATTTTGATTACGTACATCTTTCTCGCAGGATTATAAATATACAGAATTATCGTGAGTTATCTTTCACGAAGCATAGTGATTTTAGATCGACGGGACGATATAAATAGATTCACTAATTAATTAGTGCACTTGAACCTGATTTAATTAGTTTCATCATATATAAAATCAAGAATGACAAGTTTTTAGCAAACAATAGTTAGAAAGTTATTGAAATGGCGATAGGTTCCAGCCAAGACTAAGGTCACGAATAAGTGATGTGATAATCGGAGCAAGAGATCTTCTTGGTATCGGGATCTCGGGGAGATCTCAACACGAACGCTTACGAAGGAAGCGACTATCCCACACACGCATTTACTCCGGCAGATATGTAGGCTCTTTGCCATAAAGCATACGAAACATCTTTCGAAGCCCATCGCCTTCTTGAGTAGGGATAAAGTGAGAGTCGGTATAAAAGGGGATTTCTTTCCTCTCCTGGGATCGCAGTCGATCTTGTTCGTTTGCGACTATCTCCGTGCGTTTGCCACCATACTCCCGTCGCACATTTCCCGTCGATACGTCTTCTTGAAGAGGTGCACGTCTCGCGAGTCAGGATGAAATACGTGGTAAGTAACGGTGAAGGGTTGTTTTCTGAAATGTTAATTAAGCTTGCTGAACCTGTGCACCTTGAGGGTTGAAAAAATAATTTCACGTTCTGGATTGTATTATATAATCATTACATTGCAAGAAGAATATGTCAAATTGATTTAACTAATATTATTAATTTTCATAAATATCTTATTAATATCTTATTTAATTTTTTTGATTATAATTTTACAAATTATAATTTCAAAAAGAGACAGTGAATTTATATCAAAATAAAGTTAAGGATAATAAATGGTTTACAGAAATTTATTCAATTTTTCATTATCATTTATTTATTATTTATTAAAATTATTCAACTTTACTGATATTAAAAGTAAAAAATAAAAATATAATTTAATATTTAATTAATAAAATTGTCTCACGAATTCAATGATGAAAGATATGGTAGTGAAAAATGTGACCCTTGTAGAATCTTAAGAAGCCACCATTGTCATTGATATATTACGACAACCTGCATTTATTAATTTATATGCGTGAGATGCACCGTTGTTGTGACGAAATACAAGAATGCGTGGGATTCAAATCCTGAAGGTTTACATAATCCAGAGGATGACATAAGTTCATATCTTATTTTTCAGAATTACTTTCTCGAATATTAAAATACATTTATGGTATAGATTTTTTTAAAACAATAATTAATATTTTTCCTTCATATTATATTAAAATTATTATTTTTTCTTTTTTATTATTTTCATTAACTTTTATGATCAATTATTTTGAGAATCGATTATAAAACTTAATAAAACTTTAAAAAAAGCAGTATTAATATAAAAGTATATCTATAATTAAATTGACGGACGAACGAATCGCAACGGGACAAGCAACGCGATATTAAGAATTAATAATATAGAAGGGGTTCACGGTAGGTTGGGATGAAATGGGACGGGCCCAACTGTGCGAGTTTGCGGGTCAGGAGTTAAATGACCCGCGTTGGCATTTGCTTCTCACTTTCACTCATCTCCTGAGAGCGCATCGTCCGATTTCGTAGCAGAGAAACCGATAAATCCACTTTGGGATTCCTGTTACACTCTTCCGCGTTTATTCTCATCGATCATTTTACCCGTTGATCTAGTCTCAGGGTGACGATTAGAAAGGGAACAAATTGATGTAATCCGAGTCTTATGATATAACGCTTAATGACATGCACATTTGTATTTTGTAATCGCATTTTGAAACGTGCATTTTCTCAAGATGTATCTTCATCACGCATTCGCTAATCAAGACAACTAACATCTGTAATTTTTCAGGCATTAGCAATGATTCTGGGATTGGCGGTGGCGCAAGATTCAAATTACCGCAACTATCAGCAGGATGATGGACATCAGGCTGACAGTAGACGACCTGCAAGCACTACACCCATCCCAATCTTGCACTGGAACAAGCAGCAGGAACACGATGGAACTTATAAGACCAGGTAATTAGATATTTTTCTTAATATAATTTAGGAAAAAGTTCCTTAAATCATTATAGTGAATTATTATTTTGAAAAAATAATTTCGCGTTCTCGACTTTATTATATAATCACTACATCACAGAAAGAACGTGTCAATAATTAATTTAATTAAATAATTTACCCGTATTACAATCTTATTTAATTTTTTCTGTCTTTTTAATTGTAGCTATGTTTATTGGTAAAAATTTTTAAAGCGACAAAAATACTAGTATTATATATACATAATATTTTAAATATTAAAAAAATCTCTTTCCGATCTTGCCCTTACATCACATGCGCAAAAAAATTTCGCCAACGATTTATCTCGTGCTCCACATAATCGTCTCACCAGCTGAAATCCTCGTCGGGCAAATTCCACGTAATCCGGTCCCGAAAAAGTATCGACGCAATATTGGACCGCAGCATTACCTGATGCCTCGAATCCGTGCGAACTTTGCCAGCGCGCATTTTAACATTACGTAACGCGCGGATTGATCGACTTTCTGGACACCGTTCGTTTTGCGCAATCGATTATTTAACACCCCGGCAATTTGAATCCCGCAGTTACGAAACGGGCAACAACATCATCGCCGAGGAAAGCGGCTACATCAAAACCATCGGCGAAGGTGAAGACCGGGCGGAGGCGATCGTGCAGCAAGGCACCTTCTCGTACACGAGTCCCGAGGGACAGCTGATCACCATTCACTACACCGCCGACGAGACCGGCTTTCACGCGCAGGGCGATCACATTCCCACGCCACCGCCCGTTAGCGAGGAGATCCAGAAAGGCCTCGACCTCATCTACGCGGGTATTCGTCAGCAAGAGGTAAGTATACACACGACCTTTCCTGTTCCGTCCAACCCCCATTATGCTCTCGCCACGATTACTTTTATTGAAGTTGCACCACTCGATTCCATGAAATTCCACACTATGGGTATCTAATTAACGGTGCTCAGCAAAGTGGTTTTACTTGCGAAATTCTAATCCAAGAGAGACTTTACATGAGGGTGCGATTCGAAAATATATTTAATCCATTATAGCAATGTATGGATATTTACTCGTTGCAAATAAAATTAGGAAATTATTAATATTGCAACAATATTAATTTTTATGGATCTGAAACAAATAATCCACATTGATACTACATTTTATAACGACGTTTAAAATTCTATTAAAGAAGTGTTAGAGATTACACGCGATTTTATTAAATATAAAATTACTGAAAGAGCAGATTCATTCAGGATTTATGTGACGGAATGATAGTATGTAAAATTTTACTACTTCATTGCTTATTACAGTCCATTCACAGTTTTCTGTCCTCGATTATCCCCACTTATTCTCTTCCTCTCTCATCTCTTCTTATCACACCTCTGTTCACGTCCATGTTCACCTTTATGGAAAACGTTCTCCGCGATCTTATGGGAAGGACTTCTGTTTCGCCACAGCTAGCATAGGTCACGGTTTCCAAGCAGGGTTTGCGAAAAGCCATTCAGTTATCTATGTACGACGAGCGCACTTGCGAAATCGTGATAGCGATCCATATCGATGCAAAGGCTAAAGACCGTTATATGGTATGAATGACCTGTGCGAAGTGAGGAAAGAAGGTAGCTACTCGCATGCCATTTCCTTTCAACTCTCGTTAATCATTATGTCGGTTCTCAGCAGCTACCGGTTCTCTTCCTTAACTCCTCAAAAACCACACACTTATCTACGCGCTGCAAAAAATGTGACGGATTCATGCTCAGATATCTGCATCTAATTAAAACTGCTTCATAAATTTTGATAACTTATAATGACCGCTTTACGATTTACATAGAATGAGTCTGTTAAGCTTTAAATGTATATATATAATTGCAAATGAGAATTAATCTTTGAATGAAATTTTGAAATGAAGGAAGGAAGTGATGTAAAAATAAGAATATTCAAATAATTTTCTAGAAACACGAAATTCTAACAATGATAACTGCAGATTTAACACTTATTTGATTAAGCTAGCGTTACTTCCGACAAAAGAAAAAAAATTCTTTTTTCAATAACAAAATTTATTCTTTTTTACTTTCCTGAAACTAATTAATATTAGCAAAATTTAATTTATAATATTAATTAGAGAGAACAATTTATAAAGTTATACTTGATATGTTTATCTTCTAGGAGGAAGAAGCACGCGCAGCAGCCCAAAAACCACAGCAGCCACTGAGCCAGCAGGTCGACAGGCGGGACGAATACAACAGAAAATACCAATAGCAAGCTCCCGTCAATGCTTCAGCGATATAGCATATACTCGCAGCACTGTATCGTTATTAAGAAATAGCAATTAAGTTGTTAAGTTACTTTATCCCCTCGCGCCCCAAATACACTCTCTATTCTATGTACATTTGTAGTAAGAAACATCGCTTGTGGTAAGTTCGACTCCGCTCTTTCATCCTTCCACCGTTGATCATGTCGATCCTTTCTCAACGTGAGATCCTGGCATTCGTATGCACCATAAATGATTAATCTCCAGACTGTCTCCCTGTAACGGCGCTGCCACCGCGGCCGCGTAATTGTGCTCTTCGGGTGGGAACTGACATTTCTTGTGTCGCGATAGAGAAAAATGTCACGGGAGTAAACCGTACCCGGCGAACTGATCTACTCGCGATCGAGTCTACGTCCATTCATGGCGCTATTACCTTTATACCTCGCCTCGTAGAAAATTTCTGTGCCTTTAGTGCGAGAACTTAGAACTTTTGATACAATTGTTCGATATTTTTCTGTCATAATACTTCTTTATGTATACACTTAAAACTTTTTTTCTTTCAAAGCACTTATATTTTTAATATTGCAACTGTGTTGATTCTTTGCACAGCGTTTTATTTTGTATGCCACGATTTATTTAATTCTTAATTATCTTTTATTTCTGAATTATCGTAAAGAAATGTATTATTTATGAAAGTAAAAAATATAATTTCAATAGATGCTTATCAAGTACTTGTCCGTGTGACAGTAATAAAACAGAAAATGAGAATCAACATGTGGCGGCGAAGGGAATCAAATAATTCGTTGCCCGAACAAGCACATCGACTTCTTACATATATGAACGGGAGTGTATTCTCATGCGTGTATAAATCTATACGCGAGCATGCAGAAACTCAATAAACCTTCCGTGGAATGAAGAATTATCACGGCCTACAAACGCCGAGAGATCTGCGTTCGGGGAAAGAAAATATAGGATATAGACGTGTGTTTAACGGAGCGAAGCGTCTTTATTGTTAGTCTCGTGTACATACAAATCTATAAGGGCATCAGTCTTCGTTCTCGGAGAGGAAAGAAAGAGAGCGCACTCTCCGAGGCCGGTGAAACTTTTCACGAGGTAGCGCGTCAAGGCCGGTGAAACTTTGAATGAGGTATGATAATCGGATAAGTGGATGCCGATGCTCCTGGATGCACGTCGCACTGTTACGATTACGCGACATGGGAAAGAAAGAGAGAGATCACCGACTGCCTTTTGCAATCCAAGCAATTTTACAAATAACGAATGTTTAAAATCGTTGACAATTATTTGGAAATAATTACGAAAAATTTGTAGATTTGTAAGACAGGAATAAATTCTCGAAAATAGATTTTAAATAAATTTCAAAAAATGTTATTTTATCATCACACGCAAAATTGTCCTATATAAAAAAAAAAATAGATTATCAAAGCCAAATCAGATCTAGTTTAATCAAATTAAAAATTTCTTTTTAGTTTGTTAGCGGAAAGCCCATTCGAGAAAAAGGAGTTCCAATCTGATAATTCTTATAAAAACTCATTACATTTATAAATAATTTTAATATTGTATTATGTTAATATTTTTTAATTTATTTTTAAATATGAAATATACGTGATTAAAGTTGCATGTTCCGGATCAAATGTTACTAAAAGCGTTAAATTATTATCTTGAATTCTAATTTTTTTGAAATTCACAATATAGTTATACATTATTGTGTTGTACAACTTTCACATCAAAAATTCATTTATCGAATTCTGATAAAATAATTAAAGTAGCCAAATTTCGGCTATTTTTTTCTATATATCATTATATTTCTGGTAAAACAACAACTTCGATGTTAAATAGAATTTTATTTGCTTGCTGCTTTCGTTTAAACTATCTGATATCACATGTTTAACATTTTACGCTCAAGCGATCGTTCGCTTTCACATTTATTTGCAAAATAAGTTAAGCATAAAATGATATTCCTTGCGTACAGATCGTATCTCTTCTCTTTACGCGGGCAGTTGTAATGTCATTCGCGGGGGGCGGGGGGGGGGAGGAGGGCGAAGGAGAGAACTTTAATCCGAAAATCGCAATTGACTTAGGCGCACAGTCCGTAACGGCACGGTTCTCATCGCCATAAAAGAACGGAAAGTGCGCGGTATATCCGCTTTTACTTAACAATCAACACCATTGTCGCGATGTAACGAGGTTTAACTTAACGATTAACTAATGCTATGTGCGGCCCCCTTCGTCTTTTGGCACGAGCGGATAGCCTTCCGGTATGCCGCGAGAAATTAGTACGTGAAAAGTATCCGCGGACGCGCATTATGAACTAGGAAGGAAACTACTACTATTAGCGTCAGCAGAATCGGCGATAGAAAGCTATTAAGATTTCCGGATCTACGGCTCACGCTAAATTAACCCTGCAACGTACAACAATGCATGTTTGCATAATCACTGTGTTTCTCGTATTAGAGATTTTTAAGACGTGATTCGGCGACGATATAAATCACTTCGTGGTATAATACAGTTCTTTTATAACTCATAAAGTTATGGTACTTTGCTATGGAGCTTAAATAAAAAAGATAGTACATTGCAGGGTTAACGTTCAATCCGCTCGCACCAAAGTGGCCGTTCTTTTGATTCGATAGGTGGGATTTTTCTTTGTCGCAGATCAATATTCGCCAAATAGAAACGGATTTGGAAAAACTACAAAGACTGCAGGAGCAATCAGTTTAAATAAAAATTTCTTTTTAAAAATTAAGAGAGACAGAAAGATGGAGAAAAAAATTTTAATTACATCTCGAATGAGAATAAATACTTTCTAAAGTATCCCTGCGAGAGTAGATTATCAAAAGAAGCTTACGCAAAGACAATGGCGACCGTGAGTCTTCGCACGTTTCATAGATCGATGATGCAACTGAAAAGATTGGCGAACATTGTCCGACGCGTTGTACGATTTTCCTTTTTTCAAGGAAGTCCCACCGCGCTTTCCTGAAAACTGAGTTATAGTCCAGCATGGCATCTAACGCTGTCTCCTCGCGATATCCGATCATCTACTCGCGATAATAACAGAACAAAGGCAGGACGGCGAATCAGGAAGCCGCCGCCTTGGTTCTCGATGACGAAAAAAGTCATTGTGTTAATCTCGCATAATCCTTATCTGTTCTCCGTTGGAATCTTCTTATCCGCCGTGCATTTCGATCGTCTCCTGATTCAATCGGCCCTTGTCCCACGTAACGTTATATCATCTCGGATAATACTGGGAACCGTTGGCGATGCTGACACAACGGAGTCGTACAGAAAAAAAATATCAGTCGTGGCACTTCGAGAAACGTTATATCTATATATTATATAAGCAACGCTGGTGATCGAGAATCCCGGGAGAATCCTTTGTCCTTTCTCCGTGAAATGTGGAGCATCGATCTTTAATATTTACGAGACCGTCTTTATACATCATTGTTCCTCCTCTCTCCCGAGATCCGTCCCGACCGGGAAATTCATGATCAACGGCGATTGCTTAAAAGAACATCGATAACAGGCGGCAGTTCGATCCGACGAGCGGTCTCGCTATCATCGAGATCATCGAGTCGAACCAAGGCCATCTCCAGCGTAGCGAAATCCAGCGTCGACGCGGTATCGGATGACGAGCTCTTCGCGTTATAAAACTTGATGCTACAACGTGGCAAAGCGATGAACAACGACGGAACTGTTACGAGGCGCTCGTCGCGGGAGCCCTCGAGAGCCGCGTCCTGGACAGATCAGGCGGGATCGGATCGTACGGCGTCGCGTTGAAGCCGACGTATCGATTGTTCTTCTTGTGGAGAAATCCGCCGGTGTACGGATCCGTCTTATAATAAATCACCCGTCTGATGCCGAACGGATCGATGTAGCCGAACGAGCCGACATTGCCGTTGGGCTCCCGTTCTTCTTCGTGATACTGCCTCCTTAAATAATACTGGAAACCATTGGCCGTCGTATGGGTGCCGTCATACGGCGGGAAACCGCCCGGATCGCTTCGAGAAATGGGTTGATAGTTCGGCCTGATGGAGGAACCGTCAATAGCGGGATCGTAAGGAGCTTCAAGAATCTGCGTCGGGGCTGGTCGAGCTGCGGATCCGCCGTAGTACGCAGCTTGCGGTCGAGGATAGGTGTCTAAACTCTGGAGTCCAGAAGGGTAGCCTGATCGAGTCGAATAATAACTGTTTCTAAATATCGGTCGTGGTCTGATGGTCGTCGGAGTATAATAACCGGAAGTGATGTCATTGCCGGACAGTGGCANGACGGCATTAGGATCTGGTCGTCTGTAACGAACGGTTAAAGATATAAATTCTTATAAATTTCTGTAGTATTGTATTTTTTTTTTAATTGGCTTGTATTTCAATCTCGTTCCAGTTATATTAAGAACTTTCTGATTTTTCGACCGGTCTTTACCTGAAAGGATTAGGTGGCCTTTTGGGTCTAGCTAAAACTCCAGTCTGCGCTGGAACCTTCTTTGATTCCGCCACCGCGTCTTGAATTGGTCGATCCTTACCCACGTAAACCATCTTTGACCTGAAATAAAGGAATGGAAGAATTTCAGCGATGAATTCATCACTCAGCGCTTAATTACCATTATTGGATTCTAGTCTTGACTTCGGTGTTGTTTCGAATATTAATTTTATTATTAATTTTACGGCCAGATTACCTTAGTATTCGGAATCCCTCGTGGTCTGCGATGTAATCCTTCAATCGTAAATATCCGAGAGGGTCTAGCCAACCTTCAGTGCCGATCACCGTGCCATCGGCCAATCTCTTCTCTTTCCTATATTGACCGTTTGCTGTTTGAAAACGAAAGAATCTCTCCGGACCCTCATCGGTCTGAATGTGATATTGCGTATTGGGACTTAGGTTCCAGCCGCTTCTCTGTGCCTCGATCTCGTCTGCTGTCAGACACAGCGCCGAAACCTGTAACGTAAACCTATTTAAATCGTTTTGCCATCGCGTTAACCGCATCAATCATTATTGCTTAATGTGATAATGTATCATATGGAGACTAACAATAAGGTATCTAATTTGAATTTTAAAATACCAGTTCGATGCATCTTACATGAAATGATTAACATAACAAAAATCCACGATAAAAGAGAGAATAGAATTTTGCTTGAAAAGCTGCGTGGAAAAATTAAATATTTAACATTTACTATTACAAAATATAATTATTATTTTAATATAATAATATCTATCTCTTTATCGCAGAGCATGAAAGTATGACGTGCTGGCCAGCTGTCAGCATGATTCCAGTTACGACCGAGAAGATATTTACGATCTACGAGCACGTACGCAAATTTCAAGTTGGCGATAACAAGAATACACCGTGGCCAAGGAACGTGACCGGCTACGTGGGGTGTTCCTTGGCAAACGATTAGTCAGCATCGTTTCTTGGACTACGAGGCCTGTCTCTTTTCTTCTTTGCGATCTATACGGCCGCTTGTAGGCGCGGCGACGCATACTCCGCTTCGCCGGTCAGTCGTAATCACTCCATTTACGGCGTTACGACCCGAAGACGACGAACGTTCCGCTCCGAGCGTGGCTTCGAATCGAGCTAAGCTCGAGACGATGTACTTTACTTTACCGGGTTTTTTTTACGTTCAATAGTACTCCAAACTCTCGCTACTCCGTTCATTTGCGAGCATATATCACCGTCATGCTGGTAAGATGGTTTTGCAATCATTAAAAGCCAATTACAATGTCTGAATTCCAGTTGCACGAATTCAGGTTGTGGCTTTTGTGGGAAAACGCTGCTGCGTATTGCAGGCATAGGTACATACTTAAGAAACTACGTCTCATCTTGTTGATTTCTTTACTATTTCCATTGCTCGCAGTTGTTTTCAAGAGCAATTACGCGGTAAAAAGAAATCTTCTTGCGACTAATCTTTTTATAGGAAGAGAAACATAGCAATGAACTTATGACTTTAGATCGGAAAAAAAGATCGATCAACTACATTAGAATAAATTAATGTTAATATGTTAATGAACAATGTTGAACGAAAAAAAGTCCTGCTTGATAACTCGCAGCTTCGTAACAATAATTAAAATAGAATGTGTCACGTATTGTTTTTGTAATCTTACTTGCACGTAGTCGAGTTCACGTGTAAACGAGATTTCCATGTGAATGAAATCACGTTTCGCTCTTTCTGGTTATCATAAAAAAATCCGAGATCCGCAGCAAGCTGGTCCGTGATTCATGATCGTTCGCGCCTTGGAAATGCATAGAAAGTCAATAAAAAAACAAGTCGAGACATTACGAATCCTCATTTATGAGTCGATATCCGCGATCTGAACCTGCATTTGCCGTTTAGCCGGAATACACTACAATGTGCCACAATAATTCCGACCACGCGGGGAATGCCGGTTCTTTCCATCGCGGTATCTTTCATAGCGGGATTACCTTTGCGCGCAAACACGGCGGTCACGTAAGAGATACTTATCCCTTCTATTGCGGATTTTGCGTGGGATTGACCAAGACCACGAGGTCCGCCTCTCGTCGGTCCATATTAAGAGATGCTGGACCAACCGAGCGTAGGGCCGACGTATCGGCATTACGCAGCGAAAAATATATTTCGCGAAATAATAATAACTCTTAGAGAAATGGAGAAAGTAACGTTTGCAGAGTAAAAGGTGTGTGTGAATTAAAAAAGAGATGATACGTCTTTATTAGATTTGTGCATAAAAACATTCTCCCTCTCTAAATTTTAAATAAGCTTATCCGGGCTTTTAATAGCATAAAATATTACAGTAGAAATGGCTGCGAGAAGAAACGGATACGTGAAGGGGATATTTGTATATACGCGCTATGTACTGAGACGGGGGAGATTAAGTTTCCCTTAAACGATATACTCAACTCCACGATTTACTGGACGAGTGAAGTTTTGTTTTATGTGACACGACGTAGGGTCAAGGCACGCCACGGCTGACCTTGGACCTTTCCATGTATCGCACGTGCGCTTAATATCCATCACGTTTGCTGCATCTCTTTGCTGGGAAAAATTCACGCTCAGGTTTGCTTCGGAGCCTTGAAACTGGTTCACTACGTCTTATCGCTTCGAGGCACTTTGACTTGAAAAATGGTCGCGTTGTAGGAGTCGGACTCAACGTTGGGTTGATATCCTTGAAACGAATTGACCTCGCGGCTTTGTCTCTACATATGAAAGACGTTCTGTTAAAATATCTAAGCGTTCTCAATTTACATAAAGCTGGTTATTTAACGCCCTATTTATAAACGTGAAACTCTTCAAGGATGTCTTCGCCGAGTGATCTTATTGACTTGATCAGTCTACGACTGCATGTTTGTGCGTGCAGAATGTTTTTTTTCTGTATTCTACTCTGTGAAATTCAAAGTGGAAGCGATAAGATATAAGTGGAAACGATAGAAATACGTGTCGTACGCCCGATACGTAATTAGCCTGTAATTTGGAGAACGAAAACAGATCACAAAAAGAAAATCCGGCTTGTTCCATGACATAATCCATGTAGCTTCTATGTAGGGTAAAGGTTTTTTTCCGGCAATCATAATTTGCTTTCGTTCTCCAGAGAGACTTTTCCTCTTTCTGGTCAAAATTATAGTGCTCGCAAGCAAGTATTAATTTCCTCTCTAGTAGACATTTTTCTTCTTCAACTACTTCAAGGCGGAAGATAGGCAATACTTCGTATCTTCGGTCAACGAAGGACATTGATGAGTTGCCTAGTTCTGACAAACGCAGAATCCCGCGGGAAGATAACGCGAAATATGTATGTTATTCATGTACATGTAAAGTAATAGCGTGTTATTCATTACCGTTCACAGTAATTTTAAGCAAAGGTTAAAACCGGTCATGTCTATAAACATTAATTAAAGTTAACTGAAGCTTAACTGATTCTCTCTCTCTCTCTCTCTCTCTCTCTCTCTCTCTCTCTCTCTCTCCGTTTCTTTTAAAATGTGCGGAGACTCTCGGCATGAGAAAGTAATTTAATATCTTAAGACGAGAGCAACGGGTCCCCTCGCTTGAGCCTCACCGCAGCGAAAGAGTTATTTTGCGGATAATTGCGAGCCCAAGCTGGGACCATAAACAATCGAGACAGGGAATAAATTGCGTTATGTATCAAGGACTCAACACGAATTTCATTCACGTCGCATAATAGCGCGGCATTCTTAGGAGCTCCGGAGTCCTGACGCGTCTATAACAACGCCACGCATCAATTTTCCATCCTCTCGTAGGAAAGCTGTCGTTTCGGCCGGCGGTTTTGCACGAGGTCGTCCAAGCCGCGCGATTAACTCGCTAAATTATCATTGCACCGTCCATTGTCCGCCGGCCGACTGCCGTCGGTCACGGTGATTTCACCTTTGCACAGGAGCCGCCGCAGCTCCTTTCGCTCGCTTCCGCCGTTCTCCATCCTCTCGCGCGAACTCCTCTCTCATTAAAAACACCCACGCTCCGCGCGGTTCCCACGTGCCCGATCACGTGATATAATCTGAGATTATAATGAAATTGTACGCCCGGCAAATTGGCGACATTGGTAGCCGACAATGAATTCGAATGTTCACGGGAAAAGGATATTGCTACGTTAATTGAGGAGGTAATTAGTCTGTAAGGAGAAGAAATTAACGAGATTCTCGGTCGATTGCTCTTGGGATTCATCTTACAATCAACTTGACACGTTTCTATCGTTTAATTAATCACGCAAATTTTCGATGCTTAGTATACACGATGCTATTTGGAGCAGAGCGTGAATAATGTAAGCGTAAAAACATATGGCGCGTAAATCAGACTTAAAACAAAATAAGATGAATGGAGTAGCTAATTATAATAAAGTGTTGCAATTTAAATCCTGCTATATTTTATTACCCTAGTGTAGTAAAATAACAGCTGTTATGCAGTATCAGAAAATAATTCTTCAGAATAAAAGCTGTTTTTTTTCATGTTTGCAAATAGGATTACTGAACTATTTTTAAATATTATTTTTCCTTTATTTAACATTATTTATAATCGTATTTTATTTCTTGACTTATTATTGCATACAAAATTCCTTTGGCTCTCTAAGGCTTGCCTCGTTTGTAGCATGCGGCACGCAAAGGCTGGCATCATTGTCGGTGGCATCTTGCGACGATACAAACATCGCATACAATCGTTATATTACGGATCATAATTGCAGATAGTGTCACATGAGGGGGACAAATGTGCGATCTCGTTTGCGATCTCACTTGGTATTCGAGGCGCGTCGGCGTTTCATGAGCGCACGTCGCGGCCTTCGCACGAACGCGCGCTAATTGATATTCGGAATGCGCGATATTAATTACCTACGCGCAGCTTCGCTTTGATACTTACGACACGAGGATCGGTACTCGTATCCCAATTCTTTTCAAACGCAAATACCGGCGTGTACCGGCTACTTCCCTTTCGGTTTAGTAACTCATCGTGCATGCAGAGATAGTAATACGTATTCTAAACTGTGGCTTTGATATCCGAAGGTGTTTCATGTTACTATTTTACTTTCACATCATTTCTTCTCGATATTTAGATACATACATTCAGCGTTTAAAGATCAGCGCGTGCTTTTAATTTTATTCAAAGATGTTTTCAAATATTTATTTTGTTTGCGATATTAACAATATATTTTAAACTTTGTTTTTTTTAAATACTCTCTAATTATTCAGCATATTTAAATAATAATAATGTTGAATGATAACATTAGCTTATCTCAATTAATCATATTGTGGTATTGTAAAATACAAGAATAAAAATATGAGAATCATTAACAATAATGAAAACTCAGAATAATTTTTATATGATTATTGCGTTAAAAAAAATTATTATATTAGATAAAATAATTTTTCATCATGATGCTAATTGTATTGTAATTAATATCTAGGATCTCACTTTCTCACAGCCTTTTAATTAATATCCAACAACGAAAATTAAAAACCCTTATTTCTCTACATATTCTTTCACTCTCCTTGACTTAAAAAGTAGTCATTATTTCGTTTTATTCCCAGAAAATTCAATAGCTCTCCTAAGTAGGCTAATATTAATCCACGCTTTGTGTTTTACCATAAATTTACATGTTGCCAATTTTTAAAAAATTCTGTTAGAAGAATAATACTTATGACAATTTGGCACGTTTAGCGGCAATGCGATAATGATTCAGTATTGAGTTTATTTTTATTGAGCTGAGTGTTGTCAAATTACTCTGGAAACAGAGCTGATCCTATTGATTAATGTGAATCGGAGCTGCATTGATAGTCACGCACGCGTTTTTACATTGCTCGATGGCACGGCCAGAAGAGAGAGAAAACGTCCTTCTTTGTTACACTTCTATTCACGCGATTTTCACGGTGCCGCGCGTTCGTGCATCGAACTCTCCCGGAGTAGGAATAGGAGCCGGTGTCTCTTTCACGAGTGCATCCTCGGCGCCGACTTTCATGAACGCCTTCCACAAATCACGCCGGTGTCAGTTTCGATCGAGCGATGACGTGAATATATGCGTGACAGATTGTATTCGACGAGTGTAAGGAACAATCAGTGATTTTACCGGCACGCAAATGCAGTTACGCAAATCACTTCGAGCCGTCATCGTTAAATATATGCAAAGTATCGTACACTCCTTTGACAGTTGTAAACGCCTTCGGTAATTTAAAGCTATAATTGTTATATGTCAAACGTGGAGATTCGATCAATTTCGTAAATTATTATAAGATTGTACCGAAAAATCTTGCGTTCGATATTCTTCTTTCCCAAATGCTTTAAAATATCATGTCAGACAATTTGCTTTAATCTCGTTAGTTTTCAGATTTTAATATAGCTCTGTCGATATCTGTATGTTTCTAATGAGCATTTATGAATTCCTTTGATCTTCCATATCTAATTAAATTAATGAAGTTTATATTTAAACGATGATCGGTTATTAATCATTTTGTGTAAACTAAACCAACCTTTGTCCAGTTTCATTACCAATGTCTATACTGCTATACAAAGTTCATCATTACAATCATGAAAATAGCAAGATTACGTAACGCTGTTTCGCCGATTCATTTGCCAGTTACTATTGGAAGACTTGAGAGACGGTAATCATCGGTTCACGACCGGCATTTTACTCAATCGAGGATCTTGAAGTGACGTCAAGTTAGAGACTCCAATGTCAATGCCAATTAGTAATTTGCAAACTTACAAAAAGGTTAAGAACCGCTTTTGGAAATCTTTTGGAAATCTCATCAATATGCTAATTTGCTAATTAATTTGCTAATTTGCTAATATGCTAATTAATTGCTGATTTAATTCATTTCAATTATTCTCGTAATCTATAGCTACGCGCAAAAAATTAATCGCGGGATCAAATGAATCATCTTTAAGTTTTTTTTCCCGTTGAATGTGCTATACTAATACTAACATATCTTTAAACTCATAAATCCTACCGTCAGGAGATTGAGGCAAAGACACGTTCGCAAAATCATGGTCAATAGTGCTTCATGAGGTTGCAATACGTGTTCCTCGAGTTTCCTCTTCGTCGTTTTTGCAGCGATCGCCGAGCCGAAACGTTCACTTATTTCTCAAGCAAAAGTCGCCCATTTACATACATTACAGTCTCCACTGCGATAACTGCACGAAGAAATTTCTCGATCAAAATAATCGAAATGTAGAAGCCACATACAGGTATATTCTTAATTGATGAGAATTACAAAACGTACCGATGCAGATCTAATCACCGTGAAGGGAGAAACGCATGCAAGATCGGCATTTACAAGTTCACGAACGAGGAAGGAAGAGAGAGAAAAAATTCACCCACTTTCGCGGTCCGGACGCGAAAGAAGAAACGGAAGCGGGTAGCGTCGACGTCGACGTCGACTGCGTCGATGTCGTCGAGGCGGACCGAGAGGACGCGATACTGTGACTGAGAACCGGCGCGGTGTCCCTGCATTTCCAGATCCGCCGTACACGACGGATCTACGCTCCTTCCCTCGCGACCATCCCCCTCCGTAAGAAACCGCGAGACGGTTTTTCCCGGCGACCGAGACCGCGTCCGCCCACCATTCGCGAGTACTCCACATTCGCGTGACGCGTGCTCCCGGACGGGTCTAGAATTATTAGCTTGCGACACGCGTAATCGTTGCACGCGCCACACGTGTTGCCGCGACGATCCTCTCGGGTGACGTAAAGGGGTAACGATTCGGTCCATATAAGCCGAGAACATCTTCTGCCCATCTCTACGATTTGTCACAAAAAGTATTTATGCAAATAATTCTTCGAAAAGTAGACCTTCTGATCATTAAAAAGTCATTATCAGAATATTAATTTATACATAATTTAATGACGAAAGAGTTTTGATGTTGAAAATTAGTTTGAGAAAATAGAAAAATATGTCTGAATAATATTTTCTTTCACTTTAGATGTCTTTTATTTATTTGTTAACAGTATATTACTAAGAGCACGTTGGATCACAAGTCTTGCATTTTTAATTCGTCTCGCATGATCAATAATTGTTTACGTCTATACGTAATCGTCAGTCATAAATAACACGCGATCTTCGAGAGCGCATTGAGGAAGCTATAAACGGTAGAAAATTGCATTGTGAGAGTCATAACTGTCTTCGAGCATGCGAAAGATCGAGGCCTCGTAAGGTAGAACTCAGGATGTATGTTATGGAAACCGTCACACCTTGATGTGCGTAATCGATACTTGTGATACGATCTTAAGATCAGCACGATCTTAAGATGATATCTCAGAACATTGTTTTAAATCTGATTCGATTGAAATTTATCCCTAATAATATAATACAATTTATGAATATTTTCAATTTCATAATACATGAAATATATACATATGATTATGTGATATTCTTTTATTGTTTAAAACTTAATACTTAATAATTATAAACGATATAACATTAAAATAATTTTTACACAATTTTTTAAAGATTCACTTATAAATTACAAACGATAACATCTTTTTCATGAATATAATGAATCCTAATTACACCAATTACAACTCAAGGGTATCATCCAGGATGCGTCAATCAACGGAGGATACATTACATGCGTTTATCGATTATCGATTAAATTACGCGTTTCACACAGTCTTTTAGAATCGATTTGCATACTTTTTTATTCGGGAAAGCAGAAAATATTCCGACGTGTGCCACTTTTATATTAACATTGCGTTACATTACATTCCCACAATATGCATCCTTGATACAGCATTCCCAGGACCTCGACGACAGTAGCCGGAAGAAACGTTGCAACTTTATGTCATCTCGCACATTTGCGTCAGCTTCGGGTCAGGCAATCGCCGTAATCATCGTTCGCATTACCCATAATCTTCTGACGAAACGCCGCCAATCTGACGTTCCTTTTAGTCACCGGAAGAATTTGTCATTTCCGTAAAAAAACTGCCTCGTCTCTAATCTTACGTCACCAACAAATGTGGTGAGGTACGCCACATCTCATCTTCGTAGAAATAATATGCATAAGATTAGAATAGCAGCAAGATTAGAATAATACTATTCATATTTTCTTATTTTGAAACTTATGGCACAAAAAATGATTTAATATATCCTTTAATCAAATATAATTATATTTATATGAGAGTAATGTCAACATTTTTATCTATTAAAAATGTTTTATTATTAACTAATAACTATTTAATAATTCCAATGGGTAATAATAACTTTATTTTCAAGGTTTTTATTATATATATTTTTTTCTATTAAAATTTTAAGGTTTCTTTGTCGAAACAGATCCTGCATATGCGTATACACCGCGCGTATCTATAAATTCAGCTCGGTAGCAATGACATGCTTTTTTCAGCTAATGAATATCAAACGGATCATTCAGTCGAGAAAGCGTGTAACTTGCAAAAACAACTGTAGAGCGTTTTTTGCCCAGCAATGTATATAAATGTTATCGCGCACGCGGACGCGGGCGAGGAAGTCGCGTGATAGAGAGGTAAATGAAGTAAATGAAATTCTGTCTACGAAGTTATCGTCTCCTCGAGTATCGCCGCGATCCGGATAGGTAATTTCCAGCGCAGCGTGAAATCCGGTTTTGTTGTAGAGGCTTCGTTTCCACACGTTACAGTGAACGACATCACGTTTCCACGGTAGAGATGCGGACAATGAAAAATAAACGCATCCGACGCTTTACGCTTTACAACGCCTTCTCGTCGCCCGTTACATTTATAATTTCATAAATATCATGTGAAATCGAAACTGCAGAGTTAGCATATCTTGTACATCGAGAAACTTTAAAGTATCTAGAGGTAGTGTGTGTGGGATGTATTACAAAGATGTAATACACAAGAGAAATAATCGTTACGTCAGTAAAGCACATCGTTTTATCATAAATCATGCAACTCTATTTTTTATATAATGTTGCAAAACGAAAGAATCGAAGCGAAAGAAATCGCTCAAACATATATAATATGAAAGAAGATTATAATAAGATTACTTAAGACTGACTCCATTTTTAATTCGCAACGAATTGGAAGAATGCCAAGTGAGGAGCGTCATCGAGCACGTTTCTCTCTTTCATCATCGACAAATCGAACTACACTTCTACGTTCTATCACTTCTACTTCCTACTTTTAAAAATGTCGTGCTGGCAGGACAGAGAGGTCACTGATTGTGAGAGCGACGACAAGATCGCTCTCGCGATTGTCCGAGGCGCGTGGGAGTGTACCTCATTCGCGTCCCTTCGGAACAAAGGCTTGAAGAGAGCGAGATTGGTCTTTTGACCAGTACCTTTTCTTACATCAGACAGTAAATTATTTTATGTTGAGAATTTCAGAGTCAGTAACGAAAAGGACGTGATTAAGCGTTTTTAGACACATGGAACTTTTATACATTTCCATCGAATAAAGTGATTTTTTTTTAATTAAAAGAAGGACTTGACCTCGTGACGTAATAAATTTACAATAAATTTTGTTCTTTTCATTTCATTTCAATTGGACTTTCATAAAATGTGTGTGATGATGTATATTGAGATACAAAGATAGAAAATCAAGAAACCCCCCAGGAAGGATGACTCTGAGGAAATTTGCGATGAAGAGAGATCGACTCGATTTCAAACTGACGGAAAAAAAGTTTGCAGATGAAGTGAGTTATCGAGATCATCTGCCACGCTCGTGGAATACGCCGTGGCGGACGAGCCCGACTCGGCCCCGCGTTCTGTCTTCCATCTGACGCTCGAGCGAGCCTTACCGCGTATTTTCTCCTTCGCTTGCCGCGCTTACGACGCGGCGCTTTCACTTTTATGAGAGGAGAGCAGAGGCGGCTTGTCGAGCGGATAGGCGCCGTCGTGCGTACGCGTGTGCGTGCGCGACACGTCGATCTTTGATAGTGAAATTTCGGAAGCTTGTTCTGCCTTGTTTGAAACCAGTGCCGTAACATATACATGTATGTATACGAGTATGTAGATTGCGAAAGCAATCTCTTTGTGATATAAATCCCTGTGCAAAGATTAAGAAAGAGCTGAAGAAGTTCTAACAAAAATTTCTTTTTTAATTAAGTTGTAGAGATTTATAATAAGCTCCTGCATTATGTCCTCCACAAACTGCAATCAGTATTTTCTTATACATTAGATATTAGAATTATTTCGCTTCAACATCAATTATTTCGCTTTGTCCAGTTTCATATTCTACCCTCGAGAAATGTCACGCGTGTCAGAAATATTAAGCAATATCTCTAAGAAAATATTGAAGAAAATATACTTTCTCACTAAAATGTTAATTTTCTATCGTATCTCCTACGCGCGATGCAATCGAGCGTTATATTAATGCAATAATCAACTGGCAAATGAGAATTACATGTTCAACAATTAAGAGAAAATCGTGTAGCATACATACACGCGATATTTAAGGGGTGTGATGGAGCGCGCGATGGAACGCGTACAAACGAACAGTTTTGCACTCCCGCACGCGATGCAATAATTCGCACAAAGGAGCGTCGTCGCGAAATTAAGTTCTCACGGCATATGTAGACTTACGCGTTCTCCGGGAAAAAGATAAAATCACAGTCTCGTATGATCTCGATGCGTATGAGTGATATTGTCTGACATTGCGCGTATCCGCCAGTCGACGCCCCCATGCTGCTAAGTGTACCGTTTCCTCGTTTTGCCTCTTGTCTCGATTACATTTATCTTATCGAGAATCGCCATTATGTAGACGGAAAATTCTCGGATAATATTCCAATATAATAAAAGTACTTAAATTAGTGTTTTTATTTGCTATTGATAATTAAGTGTTTTATTACAAAACGATACACTCACGTGCATGATTGGCATAAATTAGCGCCGTTTTGTATTAGATAATAACTATCGTAATTATAAATGAAGAAAAAGAATGCAGCTTGTCAATTTAAATAATTAAATAAATAATTATGAGTTTGAATTAAATTATATAAGTACATATTATAATTTTTTTAAATATCGCTAAATTACTATTATCATACATATATTTGCTCATAATTAATTTCCAATAAACTAATCTAAATTTATAAACATTATTGAATGTTAATATGCCTCTTTTATGCCAAAGTAAAATTTAAATTAAAAAAAAACTTGAATCTTTGAAAATATAGAAATCTGTAGAATCTTGTCAAATTTTCAGAACCAAAATTTTTGTCATCATTTTGCAATCTTTGTTTGAATCAAAAAAAGGCTGCAAAATGTAGCGGCGAATTTTCAAACACATTGAAATTTTTAAAAATATTGTGTTGTTGGACCGACACGACGTCAGTGCAAAAGTAAAAAGGCCTGAGAAATATGTTATTCAGGCGGATAATGATATTAGTCAGATTTTCAAAAGCACATTAAAGTCACATTAGCTAGCTATCGAAAGCAAAACTCACCACAAATGGTAGGACAGAGGCGAGTCCCCGTCGCATTTTAACCCAAAGATTTCAACGATAGACGAAGAAAGGCGGACTGAGGACTGATCGATCGAGTTCCAAATTTCGCATCGAGAACGGGAGATCACGGGCGATCTTGTCCCGCTTAATCGTGCCCGATTACTGATCAAAATGAAGCGTACCACGCCGAAGTCGGATCGCACTTGCAGCCTACACGTAAAGCAAGCCAAGGCTCCGTAGTTGGCAGACTGAGACCCACGCAATTTTCCTTTACGGTTGTCTGTTCGACCGTGTGTCGGACACCAACGATTTCAATATATAAACAATCTTGATTGGGCGCCCAGTATTTATTCTCTAAATATGTGTACGACGGAATTGCAATGGAATTCGAATTTTGCGCGGGGTTCTCTTAAAAATCATAAAATATTACGTATGAAATATAAGTTTGTCGTGACGCTAATGCAAGCAATGACGCGAGCTCTATCAGCAATTCAAAAGAATATTAGAAATTGTTTCATATGAGGAATGAAGTGACATATTTTTGCTTTCCTTGGAATATTTTAAAATAGTTTATAAAAAATTGGCTGGCATATTATAATTAAAACAATCCACGATAATCAGTTACAGTACAGGCATAAATTATCGATGAAATTATAAATATATAAAATTAAAATTTTTCATTTGAAATAATTTTTTTTAATTATTACTTATTTTCTATGAAAATAGCAATAATATCAATTTTAAAGTAAAAAAAATTATAAATGCATGCATATTTATCGTATTTCCTACGGTAATGACGAAACGATATGCGCAGAATGTCTCAGAAAGTTGCAAACTACTAAAGAATTTTCCCATGGCAAATTTTGAATTCCAGCACCGAACAACAAATGATTTCCGTGACACCTAAATGCGATTCCTTATCTCGCATTTTTCATCGGCTCCAAAGTGCGGAAACTTGAAATCGCATTCAAATCGGCGTTGATTAACAAGAACCCAGCAGTGCATTCTCAGCGTCTGAATAGTAACGACAGCGTGAAATTTTACGAAATGCCGGAAATATTTCTTACACACGCATGAAATTGCAGCGTAGGAAAATGCGATGTAATGATCGCCTTCGTGATCGCTCTACTTGAACGCGAGGCGGCGAACATTACTAAACATGTGTCTTTAAGTGCCAATCAATGACCATGCCTGGAATATTTTCAAGAATCAAGGATATATTTTTTAAAATTCTTCCCTGTATGATTAAGGTTGTTAGACGGATCAATGATCAATGAAAAATAGAAGATAGTAAAGATTTATTGTTAAAGACAACAAATCTTTTTTACTGCGAATATTTTTGTGGGGCTATTGGTTTTTCTCTGTCACACAAATTTCTTTACTTAAGAAAACTTTAGAATGAGCTGAGAACATTATGCTATCATCTGTCGTATTGCAAACTTAAAAGAAATGCGAATAAAGACATACCATTTATCTTCTTATTCCATCGCGCATGTAAAAATTATCGCATAAATGTGTGGGAATTTGATAATTTCGGTGATAATTTATGCAAATAGACTCGTGCTGTGACAGTTATGGTTGAACAGCGGAATAATATTCCATGGTAAACCGCCTACTTGTCGGATGGAACTAGATCTGACGTGCCAACCGCGCGTATAAACGCATGACGTAATTGCTGGACTTAAAATTTCGCACCGTTACCGCGCAGAATAAGCCAGATAAAGCAATGTGGGCGCGGAAATTTTTTTATGGTCCTCCAAGACGCCTGCATATTCTTGTTGCCGGACATTCACCTGGGATCGTTGACCAGAAATGACACACACACACACAAAATTGAAAATTTAAGAACCAAAGAGTCCTTTTTAATTTTTATTTTCCATAAACGATATTCACAGTACAAATTCTCGATCAATTTGTATAAGATTAATACGATTGATAAAAATGTCCTAATGAATTTTTTCTACGTAAAGTCAATTAAATCCTTTGCCAGAAACATTTTGTTTGTTAAATCTAAAAAACTTACTGCTCATTTCGGAGAGAACGCTAATATAAATACGGTATGAAAGGCCATCAACTGCCATTTCAATCTTGCACAAAAAGATCCATTTAAAATATCCTCATTCAATAAGTCAATCATTACAACATCCATTCTACAAAAAGCTATCGCCCGCTCGACTGAACACAAACGCGGCGCAACCTTTTCGCAGACAAAACTGTCATTCGGAACGAAGAGCTTTGCGTCAATATCGCCTAATAGAAAAATGTATTGTCTGATTTAACGTGCGTCATCTCGCTAGAAAAGAAGCTTCAAGGAATAAATAATTAATGAGAATATAGATATGCAGGAAGAATATAGATATAGATATATAAATAGACAGAGAAAGACAAGGAGAGGAAAAAGCGAAAGAGAGAGAAACGGCAGAGAGATGATACAGCTAAAAGGCAGTAAATGGTCCAATTCATAATGAAATAGATTGATAACCTTTGATAACCAAAGCTTTCAAAATCAAGAACTATAAATAATATTCCCTCTCTTATAATATTCTATATATACTTTACATAATTATATCTTATCGTTAAACGATTTTACAAGGTATCATGGATCGCAGGCTTTTGATACTCTCGTTGCTCCTGTTAGCATAAATAAGGTGGGCCGATTGCATCATCCTTACTTCATACTCTTCTTTCAAGCATCGCGCGATTCAATGCCGGACTCGATGTTACCTTCACTTTGGCCTTGCTCGCTTTTCACGTTTACCTAGACCGGCGTATCATTGAGGTGGACCTCGTAATTATACGCAAATCCCACGTAATTTTTTAATAATTAGGGATAATCCCATGATTAATAAAAGCCTCATCGATAGAATTTTTAACATCAAGAATTAATTTGTAATCGAGGCTGCCATACATTTATGTGACTTGCTGCCCTTCATATTTAGTGACGCGATTAACAAAATGCGTAGTATAATCGATTTTCTAGATAAATATATACATAAACGCGACGTATAAAAATTAATAATACTTTTCATTCCTTCTCGAAAAAGTAATGACAAATTAAAATTTACAGACTTGGAACGTGTATTAATATTACGCAATATTACAAAATAATTTTATATCTATACTCTTAGAAATAATGTGCACTTAGAAAGCGACATGAATGTGAATTGCCTGTGTCCTGATAATAATAGACTCTAAAAGCTTCAGCTAATAAATAATGCAGTTTCCGCACTGATGGAATCTTAATAATTCTGGTTCGATAGTCAGTGTTACTTTTATCGATTGATACATGAGTTACCTGTCTAATGGAAGCCAGTCTAATGGTTTCGTCATGTACGAAAATAACTCGATGATTAGTATATTAGTATGTCCGATGTAAGCTACTTTAGAACATGCGTATTTTAAACAACGTGCGACGCACCAAGCGCATATTATTAGATGTTTCATGATGTGCATTAAAACGAGACAGTCGAGTGTCAATGTTAACGTGATTTCGCTGCAGTGATGTAGCTGCTGCATAGCGTACATTACCAGTTCTTCGATAGTCGATACGCTTGCACATTGAAGGTGGATGTTTCCGCCCGTCACCGACCTCTTTTAGGAGAAAGTATAAAATCACGATTATCCTGTGCATGGTCTTCCACGAACATTAATCATGGCGTCGTGTTCAAAAAAGATGGCATCAGATTTATATTGTCAATCATAATCAATCTCGTGACCTGATTCTAACAGCAATATACGATTATAAACATGTAGCAAGACTGAAAATTATTGGATTGAACATTCATTTGTAGAAAGCATTTTCAAGAAAGAATCTATAAATAATATGATTGTGTGTTTCATTATAATTTACGCAAAAAAATAATTAGAAGTTTCTGTTAAAAAAATAATGTTAACAGATAGATTACAAGAACTATAAACATACATGTTTTAAGTCTTGACACATTTTATTACAATATTATAATTATATAATATGTAAAGTAGCTATAAAAATACTTCTTGTGTAAATATAGAACGTTTTTTGTAAATACATTATTAAGTATACATTTTATATTTAAGATACTTAAATTCATGGTAAGTATAAGATAAATATGTCCAAAACGATACAATATTTTTAAGTATTATCGATATTTGCATTTTACGATACCGATGAATTTATAACAATTCGAATTTTATTGAAAGACAGAACATAAAGATTTAATAATTTTGAAAGAAACTCCATTTAAGAATCATCCATATACATAATTATTTATTAAAGTAGATTCTAATTTTAAATATACAATATACAATATACAATATATTATAAGTAATTGTTTAATATTTAAAAATTCTTTCATTATTATTATTTTTTTCTTTTAAACAGTAATAATTATAAATAATAACTCAAAAAGAGACAGATGTAACATGTCCATTACATTAATTTGACATATTTTGTTAAAAATATAGTATAAGGATACGTATACATTTTTATTAAATCTAACTCGTATTTATATATACCCATATCATTTATATTCTATCATTATTCTATCATTATGTATTGTTAATATAAAATATTATTAATATAAAAATCATTTAGGTGCGTTAAATCATATGTGTTACCTACGACAATCTATTCAAAGAAGTATTATGATTTATCAAGTTGTTGCGAGACAGTTTCCAAAAATGTAGAAAAGCTTTTGTTACATTCTAATTGTAGAAGCCAGCAAGTATGATTCCATAAATCTTCAGCTAATTGATCATCCTTTGCAATCGATTTTGGATTGGTAACACGGCATTCTCTAAACGCATAAATTGAATAAAATTATTTGTCTCATTTATTAAAAAATATTAATTTAATATAAAGTATACACACACACACACACACACACACACACACACACACACACACACACA
>JAJVSH010000010.1:2102196-2180225 GCA_021460005.1 Tetramorium alpestre
TTAGCTGCCTCTTCGGCAACTGAACAATATATAGTCGTTTGTGCACCTTGTTCAGGATTCTTTAAAATTGGTCGCATTAACGATCGAAAAACAGTGCTTGCACCTGGAAACATTGTTGTACTAAAATGTCTTCCTAATTCTGTCGTTATAATTCCAGGATGCAAAGAATATACGTTTACTCCGTGGATATTTGCCTCTGAAAAACAGATATATGTTAATTTTTAAATTGACCTTGTAATTTAATAGCACTAGAATATAAAAAAAGATATAAAAAGTCTGTTTTAACAGATTATTTCAATGTTTTGCATATTATTTCTTAGAAGTAGATTTATTAATTTAGATTTCACTTTTTTTGCGCGCGTGTGTGGCAAGAATATCGACAGATATAATTATCTGTTGCAATCTTTAGCTGTACATTTATTATAATCAAGTTTTATAGCGTTTTCAATTAACTTTGGATTAATCGCTCCGAGAGCAATTAATGACGTCGTAAGTTTCTGTCTTGGTTTATTAAACGAACCCTAGTAGCACGTGTTGATTTTTTAGGTAATGTGTTATGAAACGTATATAAATCATTATGTGCTACCTGCAGGAAATAATTTTTGTTTTTATTTCATTATATCGACGGAAACAAAAACTAAGAGCAAGAGTCAATCATGTACGATATTATTCTTATCCTTTATAAGAAATTAATTCAAGTTCATAACACTTTTCGGTCCAACGTACGTTCCTAATAAACTGGGTTTAATCGATTCAGCGATTAACCTAGGGCCAGTCAAAAACGCTATTTTAAGTAAAAATTTTCGATTGAAAAAAGTGAAGTAAACTTCACTCAAAATTAATTAAAAAAAGTAATTTTATAATCTATTTGATTTCTTAAAATTTTTAATTTATGAAGAATAAGTCTTTCTCTTAAATCTATTATAATTAAAAGAACTATTAATATATGACACTCAAATAGCACAAGATCTCTAAAACATGTCCGATAGACATGCTTAGAACATAAAGACGTTCTGAGAACGTTCTTGAAATATCTTTGAAAGATATGTGCTATTTGGGCATTCTTGTTAAGAAAGAAATTGTTTCCAAACTGATTAAAGAATCTGAATAGAAAAAGTTGTTAGAAAGTAATGTTCGAAAACTGAGATACTATTTAAATTAATATTAAGCTAAAACTAACAAAAGCCTTACAATCCGTTTTTGTAATTAAATATAGTTAATATGTCATCTTAACGCACATGTCTTCAAATATTCAAGTATAATATTCAAGTTTATGATATTTTCAACTTTTAATAATTGTTTTTATATACCTTGTAATCGACGAGCGAGTTCCTTGGTGAATAATACATTAGCCAGTTTACTTTGTGCATATGCTTTGAAAGGAGTATATGTTCTCTCCATATTTAGATCTTCATACACAGCGCCAACTATATTATAATAAAAAACTAAACTGTAATAATAGCCATTACTATTAGTTGTTTCTTTCTATTGTTATTGTCTCATGGAGAAAAAAGATTTGTTGAGCTACAGTAAATATTTAGATTTATATCATATTTCGTTAGTATTAGTATTATTATTGATATAAAGAAAATTTATTTGAAAAATTAATTTTATTTATTGAGATAAATAAATTAAAATTTTCAAATTATTTTGATTCACAATCAGTAACAAATTTACACTATTTTTTTATTTTCTATTCTCTGATTTTTTTTTCTCATACCAACATTTTACTTAATGACAATTTTATCATAATATCAAGATACATTTTTTTTTACAGAACTTGAAACTTTGCTGTAACAGTTATAAATTAATATGAACAAATCTAGTTCTTAAAATTTTTCTATGTTTCCAGTAAAATAAATCTTACTGTACTTAAATGTAACATTAAATTATTTATCATAGCAAAACATTTTGTTTTCTTAACAAATATACAGTAGTAGTAATAACGTAGCAGAAGCTAAATTATTATTCTTCTATGATAATATTACGTTAAAATTTAAACATATTAATATCTTAACAATTCATATTTGTGCAATTTATAAATTTAACTAAAATGTTATTAATTTTACGTACACAAATGTACACACGACGAAATATTCAATATTCTACCATGACCGGAGGATTGCATTTTTGGCAGCAGCAAGAGGGTCAAGAGAAAGTGACCGATGTGATTTGTTTGCAATTGCAAGTCAAATCCATCTCCAGTCTTTTCTTGCGGGCACATCATCACGCCAGCGTTATTTATCAGTATATGAATGGCTGATTCGTTTTTCAACAAGTTTTTAGCACATTCTTTTACGCTTTTTAAGCTGCAGAGATCTAAATGATAGACCATGAGCTCACCTGGATTACCTTGAAATTGCTCTCTATCTGCCCTGAAAATTATTATATATTATTACGTGTACATACATGTGTACGTACATATACTTATTATGTATAATTAATTATATAATGTGTGTTAATTACATATATTAAATGGATATATTAAGTGTATGGATATTTAGGTATATATGTATATTAACTCTCTTTATAGTCTTTATTTTTATTTACATCACAAAGGACAAAGATTTAAGCTGTATGTCTTTTCAAATAGTAATAGTGAACTCGTTACTAGTTAATAACGTTCGAATAACAAAAAATGAGACTGTATCAATAATGTATTTAATATCTGAAACGTGATAACTTTGATAAAATAAAACATTCTTTGAAAAAAATGATAATATTATTTCTAAATTGTATTTACAAAATATTAGGATATATAAGAATTGTGTTGAACATACAAATAAATATTAATATAAAATAAATCAAAGTAAATATAACATAATTTACTTTGATTATATTTGATAACTAATTCAATTATTAATTGTAAGTCCGAAATAATTATATTTAAACTGTAATTCTTATTTGTCAGCAATATTGCAATATCTATATATATGCATATTTGTGTATTATACATATAATAGCTTTACTTACTTTGAAGGAGGATTTTTTTTTATATCTTCAATTGCATCGTTTGCTCTCATTATATCTCGACAAGCCAAAATTACTTTTGCTCCTAAATATAAATATTTAATTCATGTATTCAAATGTACGAATACTATCTTTCACCCTAAGTTATGCTAAAGTACTAGTAAACATAATACGTATTATAATATATGTGTATATAATAACAAATATTTTTAAATATTTTTAATAAATATCGACTTCAGACAACAAAAAATGTAAATTCAGTTTACAATCAAGCATAAAACTTACACATATTAAGAACTTATAATTTTTTTGCGCTAAAAGTAATTAGATAAAATCAACCAACTAACGAATCACCACTTCAAGAAAGTATCGATTTTGTTAAAATTTTCAAATTAATACAGAAAAATTTTCAAATTACCTCTTCTATAGAGATCTCTAGCAGTCTCCTTGCCTATTCCAGTATTCGCTCCCGTTATAACTACAGTTTTTCCAACGAGTCTTGCTTTACTCGTACACTGACTATGAAACGGCCACATTTCTACGATATTTCTTTTACGGCTTCACGACGCCTTTTAAGACGTAATCTACATTAGTCCGCAGCAACCGACTGTTTGTACTCGAATGCCAATGTTATCAACTAAAGTAAGTATACAATGTCCTGGTGTTGGTCGAAACCTTTCACAATAAGAATGGGGGATTTACCTTGAAGTATATGAGAGAGAGGAGGTAGAGAGAGAGAGAGAAAGAGAGAAACGTCTGCACGCTCTCTGCGATCAACTTGTTTGTATGTTACGGTACTTATATAAAGTTATAGAAAGTGAGAGAGAGAGGAAAAAGAAGAGAGAGTGAGAACAGAGAGGGGAGAGAGAAAGAAATATGCTAAAGATTAATATAAAAATTATTTATAAGTGCTATAAATTAAGTAGTACTAAAAGATGATTATTCTGATATAAAGTTTAATTATTCAAAGTATAAAAGTAGATCTCGAATTTCACATGTATGAAAATTATAATCAAAAGTGAAACAAAAATTTTCATTTTTCAGATATAAAGATAATTAATAGGATATAAAGAGCTCATAAAATTGCTTATGTGTACATATACATGTATACATTTATATAGCATTACACATTATTTCCTGTCATTAACTTTTATAGTACAGTGTTTTAAAATTTATTAAATTATGCATACACTGTAAAAAATTTATGTAAAATTACATGTAATTTTAAAACCCACACTGAGAAAAATATCGAGGCCTATTTAATCGGATAATCCGTTTAAATAATAACAAACGGATATGTCCGATTAAGTTGTATATCCGATGAAGAATTTGTTCGGATATATCCGATTGATTAATAATTGATATATCCAATTAAAATATTCGATCGGAAAATTTCACAAAAAATCGTCGCGACGAAATTATATTCATTGTAATGAATTATAACCAGAATTGTCGTTCGGCAGACGTTTGCAGCACGTCTGTGGAGGGATAGATGCACACACGGCAGAGGCCATGTATGTGCACATACACGGTAAAAGGTATTCACTGTTTGAGATCATGCAAGAAAACACGCTGCCACTACCCTGGGCCGTGTCCGTCATGCGCCCATGTCAAAACACGCTGCTCGCGCGGCACCGTCTTTCTTCGTACTTTGCACGGCGTTTTCCCGTGCATCTCATCGAAAGTTCAGCGAGATGCACGGAAAAACGCCGTGCAAAATACGAAGAAAGACGGTGCCGCCTTGCATGATCTCAAACAGTGAATACATTTTTCCGTGTAATCTCTACAGATGTGCTGTGCCTCAACATTCGCTGAACGGCAACTCTGGTTATAACCAGTCTTGTTATGTAAGCCTCGGTAGTATACGTACACAAGCGCGTATACGTACGGTGAAGAATAGACGCGCAACACATATACGCGTTCGCACTTATTGCGTGTGCCACCGCGCCGTACCGAAATCCGGAAAGACTTCTGGAGATTGACCTTCCGATCCACGGAATCGGATATATTCGTTTCTGTTCGATAGTTTTCGGCAATATTCATTGAAATTATCATCGGTTACTACACCCTCAGAAAGGATTTCTAATTATGAGAAAAAAAATATTCTTAACACATTTAATTTTATCACAACTTCATAGAATATACAAATGAAACAATATTAGGATCAAATCGATAATTTCTATTCTCTTCTTTCGAATTAAATAAGATTGATTTACTATCTTGAAACAAGAGTAAAATATATACATTTAAGCTTATATATTCTTGCATTTAGAATAAATCTTGATTGATATTGCAACGCATAGTAGCGCTACGATATTTGGCGCAAAATCATGCTTATACTGTCCTTTGTCGACAACGAGAAGATACATACGTCAGGCTGCGTACGGAAACATCACTCGAGTGTCCCCATCAGTCTCCATGTATCATATTATTTGTTTATTGTTCGCCGAATATTAAACACAAATAAAATGATACACAAAGGCACTCGAGTTATGTTTCCGAACGCAGCCTCAGTGATGTTCGGTGATTTGTCGTAAATTTGATAAAGCCACTGAGTGTCGTAGTGGTAAATTTGGCGAAAAAATTCGGTATATTTGTGCAAGGAACTGTGTAAATCCTTTCCAGTCATAGATGCCAGGTTTAGGTGGCTGCCACATAGCCGCGGCTGTAGAAGTTATAACCTGCCGCGGCTATGTGGCAGTCACTTAAACCTGGCATCTATGTTAAATCAAGAATATTATAAGATTGTCATAAATTTTAATCTAAATTCCTTTTGAGAAAATTAACGGGATAACACCAAGATCATTTTATTCTAGTTTTAAGAATTATCCGTTTAAGATTAAAATATTCTTTCTTTAATAATAAATATGATTGGCTCTATAGCGATCTTATTTTATGATAGATTGAAGAGTAATAGCATTGCATTCAGAAATCTTTTCTGTGGGTGTACATCCGATTAGATTTCATCGGATAAAGATATCCATCTTTGATCGGATAACAAAATTAACAATCGGATACCCTATTTAATCGGTTTATCCGATGGAAATTTTTCTCAGTGCACTATAATAGGTGTAATTTTACATAAATTTTTACGTATTTCTCTAATTTTGCAGTACATAAATAAAAATTTTTTATTTGTAAATTTTTTTTACAATGTATGCACAAAGAAAAGCAATTAGAAAATTTTTGCAAAATTTATATGTAGAGTTAGAAAACACGCAAAAATTTATGTAAATTTACAATTTTTAGTTGAAAATTTACTATTTAGAGTGGGTCAAAATTCGTTTTTTCATCTCATGCGAAATCATTCGTATATTTTTATGCGGATATTAGCGATATTTAAAACATTATGTATAGATATTAAATAATATGTATTAAGTGAAGCAATAATAATATTACAGATCATCGAGATACTATTGACCACGTTAGACGGTCGCGTTAGCAGTCAATGGCATTCGTCAGCTTGTACTCATGTTTCCTTAAATATTACCAAGCGTCGTTCGAACTTTATCTGCCTAGCATCAGATTTATGCCAACGGCTCGAGAATATCGAATGACGACGAACGAGAAAAGCGAAGAACAGGAGAATGAGAGGATCAAAATTGTACGAGAGCTCACGCAGCCAGCACAGATTCCAAAACCTGTTTCTCGGATGCTATTTACGGCGCTCTCCAATAAGAATTTTAAATCTCAACGGTGAAACTTTAATACGAAATATATTCGTATAAAAATATATATACGTGTAAAATATATCATAGTAATGTACGCCCGAATGAAACTATGGAATGGAGAGAGGATGGCTATGAAGAAATTATGTGTACGGTCATGCTCGATTAATTCAAGTAGTGATAATATTGAAATCAAGCCTTTCGAAGATATTCCAGGACCAAAATCTTTGCCGGTTATTGGGACGTTGTACAAGTATCTACCTTTGATTGGTAAGAAAATAATATATATTTCGATAATCTATTAAAAAGATCTGTTACTATTGCAAATTTAATATTTTTTTAATTCCTTTTCTCCATTTTCTTTTTTCCATTAAGCTAAGAATGGAATTCAATTTTATTTTAAGACTCCATTATTTACGTTATGTTACATTTTGTTATGTTTTATTCTCTATTATTTACGATTCCAAATATAATACTTGCTCATCTCTCTCTTAAATGTCAATGAATCTTATTCAATATTTTAACGGCTACAGGAGAATACAGTTTCACGAAACTACATAAAAATGGCTTATTGAAAAGAAAGCAATATGGACCTCTGGTGCGTGAAGAAATAGTACCAGGTCAATCAGTGGTATGGGTATTCCGACCGGAAGATATCGCAGAAATTTTCAAAGCTGAAGCAGGTCTGCATCCAAAGAGAAGATCGCACTTGGCTCTCCTCAAGTATCGAAAAGACAGGAGTAACGTCTACAATACCGGAGGTCTTTTACCCACGTAAGCATCTTACAAAATTTCGTGATATATTACAATATTTGTCAAAATCAGACAGGGATACAATACAATAAAATAGGTAATCTTTATTAATATGAAGATTTGATGACTTCATTCCAGAAACGGCACCGAATGGTGGAGGCTGCGCCGTGAATTCCAGAAGGTTCTCAGCAAACCTCGCAACGTGATCGATTACTTGGAGGATACCGACGCAGTTGTCCAGGAATTTATGCAGATCTGCTCTCGCGAGAAGCCTGACGATTTTTTACCTTTACTCTCGCGTGTTTTTCTCGAACGTAATATTCTCCGAACAAATTCCATTTATTAGCGTTACCAGTTTTTATTATATTTATTTTAACGAAAAATATTTACAATGTTTATAAAAACTACGTTGCATTGTCGATATAAATTTTCAGTGACTTGTCTTGTGGCTTTTGATGTAAAAATGCGGAGTTTGTCGGAAGAGGAAAAATATCCGCATTCTCGAAGTTCAAGGCTAATCAAAGCAGCATTTATGACAAACAGCGTAATTTTAAAATTAGACAATGGCCCAATGCTTTGGCGATTTTTTGAAACACCATTATACCGAAAATTGCGCAAGGCGCAGAATTATATGGAAGAGTAAGTGCACAATTATTTATTAACGCAAACATTAATTGTTGTGATCATAAATTGTTGAGACAATATTCGATTATTTCTGGAAATAATGTGAAATTTAAAATTTGTATTAATAATTCACATTAACATTTATATAATTTAAAAATCAGTACGTGATTGGTATATAATAATCAGTGTAATTCTTAAAATTTACCAATGACGCCAGTGATATATTAAACATTAGAAGAGATTTTTCTAAAGTAGAAATAAATTAATAAAACAAGAAAGAAAAGATTATTTAAATAATATAATTAATTATTTTTTATTTATTAACTAATTTTTTGATCTCATTTTGATAAAAATCAGGAATTATAAAAGTTTTATAATTCTTGAGAATGGAATATATAAAATATGTATTCAATACTTTACATACGTGGTGAATTGCATATTGCGGGGAAAAAAGTGATCAATTCGTAGTTATGAAATCTCAGAATTCTATATTCTATATTCAATCTTTTATCATCCTATTATTTTCTCCTTAAAAGAAGAGAAGGATTCGTCTTATTGCAAAATCTGCACTTTGCGTATTGACGAGATTTTTATATTTAACAATACATGAAAAAAAGACATATAACATGTCCTTTAAAAAAAAAGGAAATTTAATATTCTTTTTTTAAAAGAAGATAATGAAATTATAATATACGATAAATAAAACATAAGAAGATAATCTTTTATTATATCTATAATTTATTGTCATAAAATAATTTTTTATTTAAATAAATCTTACATAAATTCTCTGAATTTTGTATTTAAGATGAGATTACAATATTTTAGTTAATAAATAAAAAAATTTTAAAAATTATTAAAATATTTATTTCAATTTACTAATGAAAATGAGAAACGATCGTTTTTTTATGTCACAAAAAACTTTTGCATCATTCACGAAAGAATGATGATAATGACATAAATCTTTTGAAATCTTATTCATGATTTACATAATTCTACCATAATTTATAACTTTTTTTAAATATCTCAGAGTAGCGCTGCAAATGGTTACTCAAAGAAATCAAGAGGCATTGATATATCGGAAACAATCACTTCTCGAGGAATATTTAAAAAATGAGGCTTTAGATATCAAGGATATTATGGGTATGGCATGCGATATGTTGCTCGCTGGCATAGATACTGTAAGTTTTTAAATATTAATTGAACATTTTAAATGGAACTTAATCTGTGATTAAATATACTTATTACGAGCGACAGAATCATGGCGAGAGGAAAACATGTATTTTATATTATTTTAGACGACATACAGTGCATCATTCGCCTTGTATCATCTTGCAAGGAATACAGATGTTCAAGAAAAATTAAGATCGGAAGCTGCGGCTTTGTTAACGGATCCTATGTCTCCAATAACGCCGGAGATCCTAAGAAATGCCACATACTTGAAGGCCGTAATAAAAGAAACTTTCAGACTAAATCCTATTTCCGTGGGAATAGGTCGTATTCTGCAAACTGACGTAGTGCTGAATGGATATCACGTTCCCCAAGGAGTAATGTATTTTTGTTTATAAATGATTTATTTGCAGTGATGTAAACAATAAATTCTTTAAAAAATAAATCTTTTTTCAGACTGTAGTCGTCACACAAAATCAAGTGATTTGTCGACTTCCCGAATATTTCGACGAACCGAATTCATTCAAACCAGAGAGATGGTTGCGCGATAGTAATGAGAAGATAAACAAGCAGAGAGAAAAGTCCGTCAACCCATATACTGTGCTACCTTTTGGCCATGGTCCAAGATCGTGCATCGCAAGACGATTCGCGGAACAAAATTTACAAGTTGTTTTACTTCGAGTTCGTATCTGAAGAATTATTTACTCTTCATTCAGAATTATACATTCTTAATAACACATTGCGATATTTCAATGAATTTTTTGCAGATTTGCAGAAATTTGCGATTCACATGGTGTGGAGAGTCTCTCGATTCAATTTCGTTACTAATTAACAAACCCGATGCGCCTATTAAATTGAAGTTCGAAAATCTACATGCATAAAAAAAAGAAACTGGAATTGCGAGAACTTTCAAGATTTATATCAGAAAACAACGTTTATTATATATTTTATTTGAGGACAAAGTTGCTATTTGACTTATTCAATAGATACAATCAGACAATAGAAATAATTATAGGATTTATGTAGCATTGATAATAATTTATCGAACATGAAAATTAAACGGATTTTAAACAAATGCGTTCTAATTGTAGGTCATGTATTTTGGCGTTGCGGAGAACTTGGCATACGATTTGATGACCTTGTTAACCGCCTCGAGAAAGTCTTTCTCCGTGGCAACCTTGCGACGTGCACGGATCGCGAACATACCAGCCTCGGTACAGACCGACCGTATTTCAGCGCCTGTGCTGTTAGGGCACAAACGAGCGAGCAATTCGAATCTGATGTCCCTCTCGACGCTCATCGAGCGCGCGTGAATCTTAAAGATGTGCGTACGTCCCTCGAGATCCGGCAGTCCAAATTCTATCTTTCTGTCTAGACGACCCGGTCGCATCAATGCGGGATCCAATGTATCCGGCCTATTCGTCGCCATTAGAACTTTTATGTTGCCACGCGGATCAAAACTGAAAAAAATTAATTTACATTTTGATTAAATTAATTTGATTAAAGTAATTAGACGACAGCTCTTTAAGACTGGACGAACAACTTACCCGTCTAATTGATTTATCAACTCCAGCATAGTACGCTGGACTTCGTTATCACCGCCGGCACCGTCATCAAAACGGGCGCCACCGATGGCATCGATTTCATCGAAGAAGATCAAACATGCCTTTTTACTTCGTGCCATCTCGAATAGTTCTCTTACCATTCTAGCACCCTACGAAAAAATAAAGTTATACATTATGCATATAAATATTAGTTCATAATTGCTTCTTTATACAGCATTTCACGTACCTCACCAACATATTTCTGGACTAACTCTGAACCAATGACACGAATGAAACAGGCATCTGTCCTGTTAGCCACCGCTCTAGCGCATAAAGTCTTTCCTGTACCTGGAGGTCCAAATAGCAAAACGCCCTTTGGTGGCTCAATACCCAAGTTGACAAACTTCTCTGGCTGCAATTAATTCTTGTTATATTTTTTTCTACACTTTGTTAACAAGTATGTTGCTATAATAGTATGATTATAAACTAACATGTAACAGTGGCGTTTCAACGACTTCTCTCAATTTCTCAATTTGCTCCTTGCAGCCACCAACATCGCTATAAGTGACATCAGGCTTCTCTTCCACTTGCATCATCGTTACAGTAGGATCGATTTTGGATGGCAGGGGAATATGAATCTGATACTTGTTGCGATCCACTCCTACTCTCATACCTTCCTCTATGTCCGTCGGTGCTACGGAATCTGCCAAGTCGACTACGAATTTTGCAAACTGCTTCACATTTATTATATACTTGGGATCGTCGGAATCCGCATTTATGATTTTGGTGCAGCGTGCCACTTGCAGGGGCTGTTCATTTTGCAGGGTTTGTTTGTCCGCCGCCAAGTCCCAAAGTGCCGGCGGCGCCAGGCCAGTGTCAGATTCTTTAATCCCAGTTAACTCGTTCACGCGCTTGATAATAGTTTGGATATCTTCTTCAACAACCTTAATACTCTTCGTGTATTGCCCTTGGCCCTAATTAAAGCAAAAATGTACACGGATTCAAGACATGACATTCATATGGCAAATGAGCATTTTTGTATCTTAATTTAAAATTTCTAACAACAATCTGATGATTCACTCACGTAAGTCTTTAACAAAGCGATGTCGCCTTCATCCAGTGCTGAAAATTCAGAAGACGAGGAAATAAGAATCAGGATAAGGTGAACAATAAAGAAAGTCGCGAAATGGAACTTACATTTTATCTCCTTCTCTTCCTTCTCTTCCTCGTTCTTTACCTTCCGCATATCTTCTCCTAGATGATCCGGCATCTTCGCTTTCGTTAAACTATCTTATTATTTAATGTACACTACACTTTTGACGTTCGTTATTCGCTAAAGTTAACAGTTCTGACGTCCGGACTTCGAGGTTATGTTGCTCCTAATTACAAGCGAAATCAGTGGAGAAGCGACATCTATCGCGACGATTAAGCTTTATCTTTTCATCCTCGCACATCGGTCATATGATAACTTATCTGTTCTGAACTTCCAATAAATCTATTTGATTTATAATTGCTTCTGCCTTTCGAAGATGGCGCTTAATGTCACTTTGAAAAAAAAGAGAAAAAGCTGAAAGAAACGTGCCATTTTTGTACATACATACATACATACAGCGGTTAGTGTGTTGCAAGGATTTTGTCATAGTTACGTGTGTTTAAACAATATAAAGTATACAACTAGTAATAGTTATACAGTGATATCGAGTCATATTGTTTTATTGCGTAAAGAACTTCCACAGCGGGCAACTTCGAGATCGACCGAGGTACGTCTTGTTTTTCTTGCCTTGCCGGAAAAAAAATTTCACGTATAATTTAGTACATATACTAATTAATTATATCCTATTAAATAAACTTGGTCATTGGGCAATTAGCTAGAATTTATTACTTACACGTACTAAACAAACTAACCTAGTTAAACTTTTCGTACCTAACTTATTATATTAATTTATTATTAGCTGAAATTATTATCTACTAGCGAGGAAAAAAATAAAGATTTGAAATAAAATAATTATCAACGGGCATACAACTGAAAAAAAAATTCTGATTAAAAACGGACGAATCAGAAAATCTTGTAGGATTGATCAAACATTCTGGTTATTAAAATATTATATAACTCAATACTTTATAACTTATAATAGCCAGAATATTTTATCAATCCTACAAGATTTTCTGATTTTCTGATCTTTTTAACCAGAATTTTTTTTTAATGTGTGACCACCGAATAAATCGACGATATGTACTTGTTGCCATTAGATTGAAATTGAAGAATTGAAATTAGAGACAGTTGTTGACGAAATACACTCTCCATCATGTTTATAAAACGGGGATGTTTCAAAGCTTTCGCTCTTTGCTTATCCATTTTTTTCTACCTCTTCCTCGCTCTTTGTCTTTCTTTCTCTTACCCCTGCGTCTCGCGCGACGATCGGTCCTTTCGAAAGAAGTGCAGAACCGCCCAAGTCACGCCGCATGCGCCGGGCGTACGGTCCTTGACCGGGATGATGCGTGGAAGAATGCAAAATAACGAAAGAGAGGCTGAGATGTGCGTACAATACTTTCACCTGCACTCATCCCACCCTGTTTCGCTTCGTTATGATTCATTTGAGGTGCATTTGTACATCTCAACTACGATGCGCAATATTTCTTCTCTTCTTCTGCTTCCCTTTTTCTTTTTTGTATATTCTTTATTTCACTGAGACAAAAATTTTCTTCGTCGGCATTCGAAAAATTAAATAAGAATTTACAGTCTGTTGTGTGTGTTTGAAAAAGTGTCTGTTTTTGTAATTTCTAAAGAATAGAGCTCGAAGTAAAAGATAGATAAAAGTTCGAGATAAGAATGCTTGATAGTGAAACGATGAAGAAATGTGAATCCACTGAGCTTTTAATTTCTATGGGTTCATCGATGATATATCCATATGCTCGCTACACAAACGCACCTAAGTATGAAGGCTCGCTGCAGGCGTGGTGCATGCGAACTTCAACTGTATGCGCTCTCCCATCCTTTCGTGTTGCATATTAGAGAGGTCAGGGTACCTGTAGCCTCGTTATTGCGAGCCTCTTGCGCCGCGATTTGTTTTCGACTAGTCCGGCTTCCGACAGGAACTTCACCGAGATGTGAAAAGTCAATGCACTAATCTTCTCGCGAAAGCAATCGACGAAACTTACGGATTCCATTAAATTCCATTTTTTTTTTTAAATCGGTGAATTAAAATCTATTTTTTATAAAATATAAAATATGTAAATAAATGTAATTTAATGCAATCTATGATTAACTGTTTCCTGTATATATATAAAATTATATAACATTTGAATCGTATCACAAGTCTGAATCTGTAAAGTAAGAAGAATATTAAAGTCCCAAGAAGACGAGTATCAAGAGCTATATGCACGGCGTGAAAGGTTCAAACGTTTCAGCTGATTTCGCTGCGGATTTTTAAACAGCCGTTGGCGGAGTTGAACTTCACATACCGCCTTCACTCACGATCATAAAGGTAATGGCGAAAATTTACGCTCCGCGTGCCACATTCCGGCCCGCGGGGTAGAAGTTAATGATTCATCATGGATTTTACGAGGGTCTGCCACCCGCGCCACAGCGTCTAATTGCATTTAATTACGATAGGCGTTATCGCGATCTCGCAGTCGCAGTCTAATGACCTTTAGTGAAATAGTTTCGCGTTCATTGATAAAATACGGCCGTGCTTCTTTCTCGCGCGATTCTGTGAAGTATATAAATACACAAAGCGGTAGCGCCTCCTTGAAAAGTATAATCGCCCATCACAACTAATTACGTTTATTAGATCCCAAGTTTCGCGGCAAATTATAGACGGCACAGGTAAGTGTTCGTTCCTCGGCGCAGGATGACGCAACGGCGCTATACAGCGGTATTACATGCCAGTAAAACTGGCATTTTCTCGCCGTCAATGTATGTCACTGTGTCAGGTCAGGCAGACGAAAAGCGAAGCTGTCGCTCTTCAAACTGGACCGCGTCCCAGTGAATCCTGCGCGTCGCCCGCGCGTTGCTCCGAATGAAAATTTGCGCAATATGTCATCGCTAGCCTTACGTGGGTGGAGATTGACATTAAACGTTTCTTTCCCTCGCTGGAACCACAATCTCGTTATTATTCCACGTCATCCGCCATTTTTCGTGGGAACGCGGCACGACGAACTGACGGGTGCATGCAGCGCTCGCCGTAAGAAAAATCTCCCCAGAATGCGAAACATTCGCGGTGCCATGAGTCTTCCCACGAGGGAAGATCTTTAAGTAACAATTGAGTACGCGATACGACGTGTAACTTCTTTCGTTGCACGTAAAGCCGTCGTGAAGTTACACTTAACGGGAAAAATGAAGATTCGTGCAATCGAGAAACGATGAATCGTTCTTCTCAATGCCAATTACGAACGCAACGAGTAGGAAGGGCGAGAAATAAGTTCGAGAACAAGTAGAAACAATATGTATATTGATTTATTGCGTAACGGCAGTTACATTTATTATAGGGACCGATACTGTTTTGTTATCCACCATGTTGTGTCCTATGTACACGTATCACTTCGCATTAGAGGCTGGGGAGGGAAAAAAACTGACTCAAAGCCGTCACATGTGTCGATATCTAGCCGAGCCTCCCTCCAGCGAATTCGCTGGACCTGTGCTGGTCGTGGAGGATTTTGCGGATCGTACGGTGAAACTAGAATCTTCGGAATGGATTGGCATTGTACGACTGTCCGCCGAATCTCTGCTGGAAGGGTTGCCGGTCGTACTTCTCGTCATCGGGCCCGGGCGGATTTGCCGCGAGCGCTCTTCTGATAGCTTCCGGGATGGGGGGCGGCGTGGGAATATGCGCACCCTCGGCATGGAAACCGTTCTCATCGGCCGTATACGTAATGGTGATGGGGGTTCCGTCGGGTGCATGGTAGGAATAGCTTCCCTGGACCACCTATATAAATCGATTAAGAAATAGATAGTGATAATTGGAATTTGAAAAATTTTTTTATGTTTCGATCGATTATAATTGTAAAATCGATTGCAACAGCAGAGTTTTCTACGAACTTAAGAAAATTAAGCAGTTTTCTCAAGTCCTTCAGAAGTTGGATTCAATTGCATCAATGAAACAATTTTTTAATTATAAAATTAAAAAGAGAAAATAATGAAAATTTTTGTCGGTAGAAATGTAATAGAAAAATTATTTACAACAAATATTAAAAATAATAATAACAGAATGATTAATTATCGGAAAAGAAAGAATGTGAAATACGATTGAAATTATAGTATTGAGAAATAAGATTTGCATGTTATATAATATACATACGTAATTAATTTTTATCAGATGATGTAACATTCGTCACATCTGCAATATACAGACCACCAGAATTTAATGGAAATTTCTAATGAATTTAGAATTTCTCCAAAAAATTCTTAAAAAATTAAAGAATTTAAATTAAATCATTTGAAGCTAAATTAAATTAATTGAAATTAGATATGTTAAATATACACAAAACAATACGGGATGATTGTTTTACCTCTGTTTGACCCTGAGGTCCGGCTTGAGGGAATCCTCTTTCAGAGACTGAAATTCCGTTCTCGGTTTCATAGCCGAAGGTGTAAGATCCGTCCGGTGATGTATCCTTGTGCTGACTTCGAATGGCTATGAACGGTCTTGAGGGAGACCTACGGCAAAAAGTCGAAACGGTATCATTTCGCGTAGCCTTGAATTCTAAGCGGCATTTAACGTAAAAGCTGTGCGTGCGTGTGTTTCATTTTTACATTTCCATTTATGTTTATTCCAATGCTGAACAGCAGTTAGCTCAGAAAATAGAAGCAGTAGCAAAAAGACTTATTTTACATAATTATAATTTTTAACGGTATTTTTTAAAATATATGCCTGTAGAATTTATTACTTGCGCAATTATTTGTTTCAGACTTATTAATTCTGTTGCGATTAAGAAGACGTATATGTTTTCATAATCTAATTTTAAAAGTATTATTATATATGAATATTATATATGAATATAATTATTGACATATTAATTTTTACTGTAATTTCGTAGCGAAGATCTATGTGTGCATCTTTGTATGCATAACAACAGTATATTTCAAACAATCAATTTTCGAATAAAGTTAATATAAAAAAATTAAAACTTTAATAACTCGTATAGATTTCATACGTGTATTGCGATTGCGAATATTGCGGTTGCGGTTGCGGTTGCGGTTGCGGCTGATAGGGCCTCGGCGTTGGTCTATATGCATTTTGGCTAGGAAAGCCACGATACGATCCGAATTGTCCGAAGACGCAGCCGAAGACTGCAAAGGCCAAGATCTGCAACCATACTGATGTTTTTATTCGGCGAACAAACACACAAAACAATATTTAAAAATACATATTTTTATTTATAAAATAATATTTATTAGAAAACTATTTATTGAGGGGTTTATCAATTGAAATGCTTGTCCCATCGCGCCATTCCACGTGAATTACCACCAACTACGGAATGTTTTGCCGAAATATGAACCTCGTACAGTGCAATCAGAATCGCGATTTGACAGAGAAAAAATTTTTTTTCGTTCACCGATACGTTCACCGATCATCGCGCATTCACCGATAAATATTTAAAAAAAATAAGGAAGTTAAAAGAAGAAGAAAACACAAAAAAGCGAACGTGATCGCGGGAGGCGAACGATCGATATCCAGAAGATCGTCGGCAATTTCGATGAGATAAATCACTCACTAGATACTGCATGACGACGANGACGATTATCGGCGGTTCGTGTACGGCTTTGTCGATTTGAACGAGATCGAATCTGTGATCCCGTGCTGCGAGCACCGCCGTCATTTATATGAAGACGCCCAAGAGGATCTTCCCTTCCCATTCTCCCGATTTCTGCGTAGAATCGCTCGTTCACTCGTGCTCGGGAGAGGAGCATTCTCCTTCGTCGGGGATCCCTCGTCGCCCTCGCGTCGTCGCCCCACCTCGCAACCCCAAACATGCCATGTCGCGGTATCCCAGCAGCCGGCGGCTGCTCCTTACGTGATCGAACGGGTTGCCGACGTGCCACCGCCGCCGATCCTTCCCGCGAATTCAATTCACCAGCGAGCCAATTAATCGTTGGCACACATATACGTATGTATATTTGCTAATACCCACGCCAGCTACTGTATCAGCTGTAATAGAGTCATTCGTATCGTTAACGTATCGTTAACGCTGCGAGAGAGACGACGATGTGGGTGTCATTGTATGTAACGCGATGATATTGGGTGATAAATATGTAGTTTCGTACTTCGTACTTCGATGAAGGCAAACTACTCATTTATCAGCGGCTGTTTAATTAATTTGCTAAACAAGCAATATTTTTATAATCGGGTCTTTAAATAATTTCCTAGCAATTTTTTCTTAATGAAAGTATTTTCTTAATGAAAGTATTTTATTTTACTAGAACATTGCTAATGATTATTTGTGCATTTATTTTTGTTGAAAGAGATTACATAGAGGTGATTGAATTCATTAAATTTACTTACTAACTCTTTGAAAATATCACAAAACAAAGTGTCTATAAATAATGTAGCATTCGCTTTTGTAAATGTAAAGGGAATATAGGCAGGAGTAGCCTTTTTCTTCCGATCGTATCGGCGACTCCCAATAAATTTAAATGTTATGCCGCTCATGACAGTCGGTATTGTGCGCATTTGCATTAAAGAAATGCGGGACACGGGCACTCTGTGTATGTGTGCAAATCCCACGCGGCCGCGGACAGCAACACGACTGGCAACACAGATGCGACGAGCGTTAATTCGAGCTCGAGATCGCCGAACGAGCGCGACGTAATCGGCAGAGATGATTTCATTTTTCTTGTAATCGTCATGTGGCTTTCATTCCTCCCGGCGAAATCCTGTATACGTAATCGCATTATCGCATTGTCCTCCGATTACTTTCCAAACGATTAATAAGCATATCTCCACCTGTCGATTCGCGGATGCGATGGTCCACCATCGGTATCTGCATCTATATTCTTGCGTGTGGCAACGCAGCTGCAAAATGGACAAATCAGAAACAATGCATCATAGGATATCCATTCATGCACCTGATTTCGTCACGTGTATCGGGAGCGTTACGTAATGACGGTTACACACCGATATGCCCCGCGAGAAACCGATGCGCTCAGATTCTCCCTCGCAACCTTGAGAATTCGCATATCTTCTTTTACAAGAAACGTAAATTCTTTGATCCCAGAAAAAGAAACAATAGCGCTTTGCATATACAATTGATCGTTATGAATACCGCAATAATAACTAGGAAAATTAATATCTCAAAGATTCATACATTAAAAATTTCAATCAAATGTTCAGCCACATGGATTATTTTAGTTTCCTTATACATTAATTAGTAAGCCCTAGTGTACAGAAAATTTTTTCATTTTATTAATATCCTTGCGGGCCCTTCTCTACCATCATCGCAAGTCTTTTCGTTTATTTTTCCACGAGTATCTCATCTTTTCTACATTCGTCGAAATTCATCACGAGATATGATCACTGACCAGTACAGAGTAAACGCAACCATGCAGAAATCGCAATGTACATGTGCATAATCGCTCGCGAAATCGTAATATCCCCTGGATAAGACCGCAATCCACGACTCGACTCGATGCACACACGATTCGCCAACCGGCAAATCGAGGCAGACATAAATCAAATCGCCATGCAAGAGCGATGCATACGTGATATGGACGCCGCCACGCTTATCCACGGCAACGCACAATGTGCTGTGTCGACCGAAGCCCGCGGAAAGCGGCTATTTATCATTTTCCACAGACGATTATCGTTCGGTCAAACCGGTTGAAAAGTGCATCATTACTTACTGATTTGTCCTATCATCTAAATGGGGGTAAATGTCATCTTATATAATCGCTGACACTTCTTGCAGTCGAATACACCCAAAAAAAAAAAATATAATTTTGATATACGTGGAATCCTCTAAATCTTAGAGGATTTTACTCTTATATTGACCTCAAAAGGATTCCTCTGTAATCAAGAGAAAAAATAGTATAGACAAGAGTATTTAAGAGAAAAAAATATTTTTCACTTTATTGAAAGAGGAATATGTTTGCTGCAAAACAGTAAGTTTAGAATATGAGATTATAGGAAAAATCACTTTGAACGTAAAATACTTTTTTTTTTTGGGTGTAATACATTTGATATTGATATTTTACGGGACATTGATCTATATATTATAACAGAATCGAACTTTCGTATCAATAAATTTACAATAATAATAANCTAATATTCCAATATAAATATCTAATATGCATATATGTAATGTATCTTCTTTCTGGAAAATCTTTTTATCCATGATTTGTTATAATTCTTTGCTACATAGATAAATATATATTTCTCATAAATATGATTTTAATCAAAGTCAATGTCGCCTATACATCTTGATCAGCGCAATTTATTTTTATACAGACATATGCACTTATTTTCCCGATTATATCTTTTAAGTAATCGCGCATCTTCATAAATAATAGTATGCCAACGTCAAATTAGTTGTACTTTTTCGTCCCGCTCGTAAAGTACGTGCGTACAAAGCCGAGTAATTCCAGCGTTCGTCGATTACTTTTGCGCAATACGTAATGTACGCTAGGCAGGAAAGGGACGGTGGAATCTAGGAATCCGAGATTATAGAGCCAGGCAATTCTACCTGGTCCTTAGAGCCCGAGAGCTAGGAACGATACTAACGAGCGGTGTGTGTGTTGCGAAGTAATATGCGCTGCACAAGGTTCTAATTCTACTTCCCTCCCCGAGTTTGATGCACGTTAAGTAAACTTGGCGCTCGCCAAGCGATTTCCCTGGCGGAGTGCAGTACGGTAATACGCGCGAGTGCGCACATTGTAGTAAATAACACGTCGAAACCTGCAAAATGCCGTCGAGTAAGTGGTATTCACAATTTTCATTAAGCGCTCACCGCGCTGGACGGGAGTAGCGTCTCTCTGCAGGTTTCCTTCGTCGTAAATATATCTGACTGCGATGCACACCCCGCAGTCCGCGAAATCATAAATTTGCACGTTCCCGCCGCACACGGCGATTAATACCAGCCCCGGGACGTCGCCGGCACTCTATCGCGAGTGCTGATTTATCAGGCGTTAAAGTCTCCCGTATCCGTCGTTTGTCACTGTTACGCAGCAGGAATATTATTCCCTTTGGATATGTTATCTCTACGTATCTATTTGATCTAACGTTTTAAGCCACGGATACCGGTGGGTTTATTGCACAGTGTGTCGTGCACGCAATTATCCCGTACCGAGAGTAAAACGATGTCGAAGATGTAATGGATTGTCATTAATCGCACATAGGCCACACGAGTTACATCATGATTATTTTGCTCCGGCTGCACTGTTTCCTGTCTCTATTTCTAGATCTGCCATTGCCGTATATTTAATTCTTCATGAAAAATATTTTTCAAGGTCATCTTTTATGAGTTTGATTAAATTTACTACACTGAGAAAAGTTGTACGAGCTGAATTTGTATAGTTGTTTAACCCAATGGTTGATTCAACAATTTTTTAGTTGCAGTAAAAAAGTATAGTTCATTCATATAATATTTTATGTCATTGTAATAAAGTTTAGTATCGGACTAAATATTTTAGTTATAGATAAAATATATCTTTCAATGAGATATTTTTTTCAGTATAGAAGATTAATGGTTTTCAGAGGCCACAGTATCAGTTTTGAAATAATAAGGAGCATTTTCCTATCTGCAATTTTTTTTATCTAAGACTTCCAAGTATTTTTTTATCTTCTGTTATCGCAAGATGATAAAAACAGATTTAAAAAGAATAGCATTTTTCTAAAGTTGTAAACTGTAAAATTAGCTAATGAATTTTGCTATTCCAGGACGAAAATGAATAAATTAAGAACTTAGATGTAATAATGGCAGAAATCGAAATTATAAAACGCAACTGAATTAATTTTGTATAAATCGTGCGGCAGTAGCCGCAGTAGCGTATCGATGATCCATCTTGACCGCGGGGATGGTATAGCAGAGCAATTTCAGCAGCTGTCGGAGAATCGCAAGGCGCGGATAGGTTTGCACAATTCTCGGATAGGAGGATGCTCGCCTGGGAGGACCCCGAAGGTATGCGCCTTCTCGAACACGCGCACGAGCGTCTTTGTGCCTCGCTGTATGATGACGAGGCATACCTAAGCCGACGTAGCTAATAAAACCAGAAAGGTCAGACCGGGGTTCAAGTGGGTCTCGTACACCCCGAGGCGAGCAAGCCGCGGATCTGGAGCCATCCTGGATGAGATTTGTGATCGACGGGAAAGAAAGAGAGAGAGCGAGAGAGATCTTTCCCTTATCGAGACATTCAGCCTTGATCCTAAGCGATTATTTCACGCCCACGAACTCTCGACAACCGAAATTCGCCGTTGGTATTTCACTTTTGATCTCGATCTGATTCCGCTTCGCGATTTATTTGCCCGTCCCGCTTGTCGCGAACTTCGCAATCCGCGCCTATTGAGCAAGTCAAATTTACGAGATAGAGAAAGAGAGAGAGCAGTTTGTTGCACTTAAAGGTCAGTTGATTGACGAGTACTTCCTCCCTCTTGATAAACTTTCTCCGTCGAGATTTCGTTAATCTCGTCGTGCACTGTTAATTACTGGAAATTCTGGAATTTGAAACCGGCGATTTCGACATCTAAATTTTTTTATTTCTCAAACTCCCTATATTTCTTCTTCACTTTTATCGCCAGAATTTTAGCACGTCATAATCACGTAAGATACAGCGAGTAATTATTGTATTAGTGAATTTTTAACATTCTCTGTATGATGCACGGGATCTTTCGCTGCAGGTCTTCGTCTTCCCTTTATCGATCGTGTCTTATTGTGTTCAACACAATTAAACCTTCCTCCTCCCCCTTGTTCCATCTTTTACCATCACGAAAGTCTTTCAAGGTCTCCGATGATCAGCACGAAGGGTGAAGTCGCATGTTTCTCGCACCGATTTGTCGGCGAGCGCAATACATTATGTCGATGATGTCACGACATGACTGTAAGGATGTAGTTACGATCGTGGGCACATGACGAGGTGCTTATTAGGGATCGTTCCTATCGCGACTATACCCGGACTATACTCAATCCGCGAGCGCGAACGAATTGCGAAGCGTTGTCGTCGCTGGCATTCGAAGCGTCTCCTTTCTTCGCTGTGCCATGCCCTTCCTTTCTTTCCGTTATAGATGACGAGCGGAGAAAGGAATTCATGCTGGAGACTCGTGTTTAACTGTCATCGCGGAGATCCAGCCACCGTGAGGATCCCACGATCAGGAGATATTGAGGAAACATTTTAATTCTCCCTTGTGATTTGTCATTGATTAGCCACTGAAAAAAATTTTGGACGAATCAGAAAATCTTGTAGGATTGATTAAATTAATATTGTAGTTATTATAAATAGAATTCAATGCTTATTGAGTTCTCTTATGATAACGAGAATTTCTATTATAATAACCAGAATATTTAATCAATCCTACAAGATTTTCTGATTCGTCGAGAACAATTATAAAAATTCCTTGAAATAAAAAAAGATGCATACGAAATATTTATAGCAAAACGTTTGCAACTTCATGATTGACAAGTAGAAGAAATTAAAATAAAAAAAAAATTGAAATACGTTACATAAATAGAGGCATGTTGAAAACGATTCTGTTATTGAACACCATATAATTAGTTTCTTTAGTGTGCAAATCTAAATTTACTTCGTCCGCGTACGTTACGTCGATATTAAATCCCGGCCTTCCTACGAGATTTTCCATTTTCCTACCAGCGAATACGCATTCGCAAGCGAGGACGAGTTGTCAACGTCGTTGTCAGAACAATAGCGCCAAGTTTTCTTGCGCAAAAGCGCGATGACTGCAGACGATCGGCGACATACTGCGGTGCGATCCCGATTTTTGCGACAGGGGTACGTCCAGAAGTGTCCCGATTCCTTGACCGACATCGCTGGTGCGAGACCCGAGCCAAAACTCTTCACGATTGTATGCAAAATATCGATTTCGTGTATCGCATGTTCTTGCGATAGTTACAGAGGCCCGGTCCACTTCTTTCCGTGGCTTCTTTCGGTCGCAGAGGTTCAAGAACCTCATTAACGAGCGAGCGGCTCGCACCTCGCGACTTGACAGCAACATGCATGCACGAATCTTATCCATTATGATAACAGTGAAAGCAACAACCTGTATTATAATTTGTCGTAAATCGCTCGTCAACTTATATAATACAACACAAATAAAAGCAAATGAACGTAAATATGTAAATATGTAACCGTGATTTCGAAATTATTAAAATTGTAAAATATCTTGCGAAAAAGAGAACGTGCTTTGAAAGCAATATATAAGCAATATATAAGCGTATATATAAGCAATAAGCATAAATATTTAAAAATATATTTTTTTATTAGAAATTTTTTATATGCATCAATTATGGTCAATATATACCAATAAATTATAATTATTTAAATAGAGACTTATTAAATCTTTTCATTTCTTCAGAAATTTATATAATTAATCGACATTTATCCTTGGATGAATTGCATAATGGTATGTGAACATAATTATAATCAATATTTATTTAAATATCTATCGCTCTTCAGTTGACTTACAGGGCATCTGAGAATTGCAACACGGGAGGACCTTTTAATCTCGATATTTAGAAATAAGTAGGTATGCAAAACAGTTGCATACATTTGCATGATCTTTAACTTGTCATTTGTAATTATTATAATTCCGGTTATCAAAAATAAGTATTAAAGTTATTCAGTCGCGGAGGTTCAAAAATCTCATTAACGAGAAAGCGGCTCGTACTTTGCGACTTAACAGCAACATGTATGCACGAATTTGATCCATTATGATAACAGTGAAAGTAACCTGACCTATATTTTAATTTGTCTTAAATCGCTCGTCAATTCATAATACAACACAAGTAAAGGCAAATAAATGTAATCGTAAATACCGTGATTTCAAAATTAGTGCTTTTAAGCTTACTTGATATCAGACGCAATAATTAATTATTTAACGGTGCGCATTTTTCTTGAAATATTTTTTCAAAATAAAGTAAAATTTTATTCGCATTCGCAATGTCGTTCGCACGTGTACGCACGAAAGAATTGTTTTAACCGCGATAGTTATCCGCTGCCATTAATAACTGTCAGCTGGTAATGACTAACTGTCAACTGCTGATTATAATTTTCAACAATACTTCACCCTCGCACCGCGCCAGTCCACGTATTAAATAGTCTAAACTGACCTTTCGGTTTGCATCGCTCGCGCGTGTCGGACGAGCCACAATTTACACTCGCGATATCACGTAATTCGACATGCGGCTTCGTAAATCACAACGAGGTTGCCAAATTCATGGATCATTCATGTCTAACGATCGGCAGGAATACCGCGATACTCGTCCCACTCTCAACCGGTATTTCAATTAGCGTCAATTAATTTCAAAAACGAAATCGAGCGGCTGACCTTTTCGAGTATAACTACTCCGTTCGACTTGCAAATGCAATTTCCCGATAAGTCGCTCGTATTGTGAATGCAAGACGTGTCCGAAGTTAAAATATGTACGTCGTGCAACCTGGCGCGAGCTAATTATCGGCCATTATCGCGCGATCGTATCGCGCGAGCAATAAAGTTTGACGAGAGTGTCTAAAATCTGCCAAGAGGATCTCCACGCTGCCGCGCTACTACGATCAATTTACGACCCACCTGTTTTCGTATCTCCTAAGCTCTACCGTGGCCCCGTAGAAACTTTCGGAGAATCACTAAATTCGATACCCCGTCATTTCCATCTCGCGGATAAACCGAGGAATCTCGAGAGAAGCGCGCTTCGCCACGCTCGTTCGCTCGCTCGCTCGCTCGCGCGTTGTGCAATGGACAGGAGACCGATGATTTGCTTTCACTGACTCACCTTTAACATGATATTACGATTACCATTAACATTAATCCGGATGGCATTTCCACGGCTGGTCGGTCCGCCTAAAATTTCGCGCTCATGCGCGGCGATTAAAACCCACGCCGTGGCAATATAATCACCATAGACCCGCGCTAAACGGCCATTTATCGGCGCGAGCGTCACCGAACGGCGCGGGAATCGATTTTAATTAACAGGTGTTAGAGCCAGAGGCGTCCTTTCGCGGGCAAGACACGTATACGCTCGACGGCGACGATCCCCGACGGCCGATAAATGAATCTGCGATCAATCGGCGCGCAAAAAAGGTCGATGCGTGTAATATAAGATTATTACCGTGTCCAACAATAAAGTATGTAATATGATACTTTGAATAGGGTAGACGTAATCCTAGAGGACTTCTGAGAGGAGATCTTTAAGATTACTAAGAAGACGCTTTACGTTTGCCGATGCGATAATCAGATAATTGCGCAAATCAATCTTCCAATTGTGGAATTTGTAATCTAAAGATGTTCCAAATGATATGATATTTTTTCAACGCTCTTCTAGACAGAACATTAATATGCACTTGTTCGGTCGTTCTTTGATAAATGATCACGACGGTACCGCTCTCGAGAAAGCGGTCCAGGCTCATCTGCCTAATTGCCATTATTTCGACGCGCACGTTGTTTCACCCTGGATCCATAATCATCCGCTGGGATCTTCACGTGACCGAGCGGCGGCATCGCGTGCCACTTACAACCGCCGACCAAAAACGGTTATCGTCAAAACGGGAAGATGTTGCGTGGTGTCGGAAAGATTTTTTTTTTTCCTCGAAGAAGCTTTCGCCGGCTGAAGAGAATTGAGAAAGACGTATTCTTGTCAAATCCAAAACGGAGCCTGGGAGACACGGTCCTTTCTCCTCCCCGCGCCGCTCTGATGTAACGCGTTAAGCAATCCGCGATGTAACGCGGCCAGGTCGTAAAGCAATCTTATGTAAACAAATACGAGTCACCGGGCGACTTCGCCGACTTCGACTTCATCTTCGCGCGTAATCCTGAAAAATCGCTGGGCGATCTGTCGCGCACATGGCGATCTGCAATTTATCCTAACGTAGTATCTCGAATCCGTTCTACGCTCATTACGAGTACTGCTATTTCTGAAATATGATGTTGTGAGTTTAACATTTATCATACAACGTGAACAATGAATGGCGAATAGCTCGGTCGTCGTTATAAATAAACATTGTTATTACTGAACACAAAGAGATAGTCTATCTTGCATATTAAAATAATTTATTATTGCACGGTGGTCATGCTCGGTTTGTTAAAAGTCGTTAAAGGCACAGGACGAGGGAAAAAATCCTTAACGGATACCTCTGTGGCGCGTTGTAATTATGGGTGATTACGATATTCAGAATACATGGAGAAGCATGCGCAATTAAACGATTTAATAGCCATAGCATGATACATTACAGCATAATTATGATATGACATATTGTCGCATCGGGCACCTACACTGCGATTCTGTTCCCTCCCATCGTCTCCACCACTTCTCATCGAGCGAAGAACGTGGAGAAGCGAGACGCTCGCGAGGGTTCGTTGCTCGCAGGATACGCAGGATCTCGATCGCATCAGTTGGATGTAATCTCTTCGTGTTAGGATCAAAGTAAAGCGAAGCAATACACTTCGTATTCGGCAGGTCTTCCAGAGACACGGAATATCGTTGATTAGTCGGGTAACCCTGAACAGTATAACAGAATTCTAGAATCTTAAATTTTTCTTAAACTTATTACGCGCGTCTAAAAGATTGTTTCTCACAAAATTAACTTTCAAAACGCCGATGACATGTGAGTTTTAAGGTACATGGAAATTCTTTTACTTTCACATGAATAATTTATACTGTTTAGGGTTTAAGGCACGTTCAGGCGACGAGCGAAATCCTCAAGAACGAGTACAAATTCCAGTTAAATGCGGCGTGTAATAATTATGCGCCATATAATTTTTTTACAGGTCTATTATAAATAAATTGCAAGTTTTCAGGTCTCATCGTTACAAAGATAAAGGCTGATTCGATTCGCAAATTGCACCGCTCGAATACAAACTCCCGTAATATATTGATTTCTCTCGAGTAAGGCAAGGCGGTCTTGCGTAATTCATATTTAAGATATTATCGTGTCGTCTTATATAATAATGCTGAACTTCACTGAACATAGCATGCTGCGCATAGCATATGCAATGTACAATAATTCTGTTCAACATTTTATTTTACCGCGAGCTTTGATGGCAGTCGTATTATTGGCCGCATGCATAAATTACATCTCCAGAACGATTTTACAGCTTCTCATGTCGCACCATCGCAATTTCTTAAGATATTAACGCAAAACGAATTGTGCTTGCAATAGCAATCCCCGTTGCATCGATGCATTTCAAATGGAGAAAAGAAGCTTCTTACAAAAGAAGCGAAATATTTTAGAATCGCGTAAAGAAGTTTTCTTTTTTAATTATAGTCACATCGAAATTTCTTGATAAGAATAAAGAATAAAGTTATTTACTTATTAAAAATCCTCCTAATGCCAACTAAAGAATAAAGAATTTATTTCTTTCATTCTCTTTTTCTCACGTCGCTTGTACTCATCGACCTCACGTTTCGTCGTCTCGCCTAATCGTGCCTCGTCTTGCACGGACAAAGTAGACACTAGTACTGCTCGACAAGCTGATCAATATAACGATCATGGAGCCACTGTGTGATTAATAAATACCAATTTCCAGAAATAAAGAGCACATAACATTTTTTCTGTCTTAACGTTTGTCCCGGAATTAATAGCCAAGATCGAACCATCCACTTCGAAAGAATCTTTCATAGATAACGATATGAGTAACACACGACGTCGTTCCATATCGATATATCGATATATCGAAGCGTTGGGAGCAAACCTAGTGTAGAGATTTCTAATATCTCCTGTAAGGCTCCTCCTCTTCGGGATGAGCCGCATTATGTGCCAGGGCACGTTGTATCTCTATCGGTATCGGCGGCGGTGTCGGCAGGTGCGCGCCGCTCGCCAGAAAGCCATTCTCATCAGCTGTGTAAGTGACCAGGATCGGGGTACCGTCCGGAGCCGTGTAACTATATTGACCTCTGACCGCCTCGATCTGATTCGGCCCAATATTCTTCGGCTGTCCGGTTTCCGCTACGGAGATGCCATTTTCCGTGTCGTAGCTGCAATATGAAGTAGATTGTTCAGACATACTGCGAATCACTTTTTACGAGAAGAGAAACATATTGCGGTCAAATTAAATAAAAAAAAATGAATAAAATAAATTTTAAGTAATAAATACATGTGAAACTTTTGATGTCATTTTGTAAGATTAACAACACTGGAAAAAAAATTCTAATTAAAAACGGACGAATCAGAAAAATCTTGTAGGATTGATTTTAATAGAAATTCTAGTTATTATAATAGAACTCAATACTTTATACCTTATAATAACCAGAATTCCTATTATAACTAGAATATTTGAGTAATCCTACAAGATTTTTTGATTTCCGTCCGTTTTTAATTTACTTAAAATGATTTATTTTCCGAATCAAGAGTTTCGATGTTTCTTCAAAAAAATTCAGCGCGCAATTTCGCATTTTTTTTCTACGCAGAATATGAGTAAATCCAATTAAAATCCGTCATCAAATTGCTTAGAACGACGATCATCGGCTTCATGACTAACTCCTTTCGTATCCATTTTCCCACCGAACTGCCACTGGGAAAACCAGTCAGAGGAAAGCGCTACCACCTTCGAGATGTTAGGTGGAGCCTGGCCGAGTCTCAATGTCCCAGAGACAGGTGTCACGGGAGGGGCTCGAGTTAGATGCGAACTCCAGGGTAACGAGGATGGGTGAGGAAGGTGAGGCGCGTAGGTAGGCAGGCAGGTAGAGGTAGGCAGGTAGGTCGATTGTAATTGTTCAATTGCGCAATTATTGCGAGCTGTGCAGCCGAGTGGCGCGCGTACGATTAACATCAAAGCCAATTATGTATCCTTCGGCCGAGACGGGTTCACGGTTTTTGCGATTTCGATTAAGACGACTGGTCTCGAGTAGCACTCCAAGAGCTATAGTATAGTGAGATTGGTGACTTGACCTGCGCGCAAATGGTCTACGATCTCGCACGCCCGAATGATTATCTTGAATGATAGAGTCATACAAAGTCTCAGTTAGAAAGCATCGAAAGATGATTGACTATTACAAAGGTATACGTCGGGAAACTATTTGTAAGGACCATTGAGCTGAATGAAATATTAACCTAATGGTCGTCCAGAAACGAATCAGCAATGCGAAATGAATCGCAACGATAATCGCAGGTTTTTAATTCTAAAGTCGATTGTTGTAAGTGCGTTCGTTAATTGCATGCGAGATGCGTCGTGTAAATTTAGCGCAATGTAAATATCACGTGGCGGGACGACGTGAGATGATCGCATCACCTAACAGATAATTCGATAATTGTCGACCTACAATCTCGTCGCGTTTGACTAATTATAGCGATTCGCGCGATCTGTGTTAGAAAGTCAAAGTGGGTGAAAATATTTCGACACCTTTACGAGATGGTCGACTTTTCTTGCGGACTCACGTGCAGAATTTTGCATAATCATCGGTGTCTAGTCCGATAATTATCCGATAATTCAAGATAATATTTCAGGTAGAGAGAAAGAGAGAGAATGTTTGCGCATGTGCACATGTTGCGGAACTAATGTAATAATTATTGATGCTTACATTTCGTGCAGAATTCTGTAAGCCTGAATATGTTGTAAGTCTATAATAATTATCGTTAAAACTATGACTAATCATTTTACGCGCAGTTCCATCTCTATTACCTCTTTACATAAATGAATAAATGTAATGTATTCCTACTGTTGAACCAAATTATGATATTAATTGTAATCAACATTTCTCCACTGATGATATGTATTGTCATATTTATATCGATGTTGTAGTATAATTTTTTTCATTCTAGTAAATGAAATATTTTTTGCATTATAATTAAGAAACTTGGTAAATGGTTTTTCTGCTAAAATTTTAACAATACAAAATTTTTCTGAAGACGTTTTCATAAAAATTTTATATTGTCGTTTAAGTTTTTTCATACGGTATTTTAATTTCAAACGTACGATTTCTATTATTGTCTCAAATTGATTTGTATGATTGATTTATATTGATATACATGACAATTACTATGAAAATTAATTGCTTGTGATTATAATAAAATTGAATAAATTTTATTAGGTATTCTTAAGTTGTAAAAAAATTAAAATAGTCGGAAATTTCTTTATTATTATTGAATTGTATTAACTTTGCACACGAGAATGTAAATTCGTAATGTATATGTGATTATTACACCGGTGTATAATTCCCATTTTTTCGTGGATCTAATTATGACTAATAGAGCATTCCGTGCTCAGAAACACTCCCATGTAAGACTATTGGCCTTCGCACGATTCAAATTTTCTTTCTCTTCTCGTTCGAGCGCTATTTTTGGCGTATACATCGCGAGATACGAAAATTGCTTCAGTAGGCGGGTAATAAAAATAGCCACAGACCTGACTAATAAATGTTGCGCGAGCACGATCGACATAATTGCAACGTTCAACTTCCTTTTTTGGAAAAAGGATGTCGGCATTATTGAGATTGAAAAATAATAACGAAACAAGATACGTACTATCGAGAAACGACCCGGCGCATCCCACATCTTTCCAGACAATCATATCGATTTTTCTTGATTAATTATACAATATTCTTAATCCATATAGCATATATATTTCTGAAAACGAAACTTTCTTTAAAAATTAAAAAAAAATGCTGTTTTAAAGAAGATCAATTTATGTTAAAATTTCATTGATGAACTATTAATTGCTTCCATATTTTATATAAGGCAAAAAGAATTTTTTTAACTGTTTCTTTAAAAATGATACTTTTAATTACGTACCAATTTCTTTTTATCATTTATGAAAAAAGATATTAAAAACTTGGGATGCGGCATACAGACATTTATTGAGAAATAATATAAATGATTAGTCCTAATCATCAAGGCACCACTTTCGTGCGTTTCCGGTGCATTAACTACACTTCCTTCCTGTCCATTAATCACTCCTCGATGAAGACGCAGCACGATGGAAGAAGGAGAAAAAAACAGACGGTCACGCCGAGCGTGTTAACTTCGCGATTGCATCGACCGAACGGCGCGAGCGTGTTTTCATACGTTCGAGGGCATCCGCGATTCCTCGACCGTGTCGAGATCGTTCTCTCGACGAAACGTACATACGCCTCGGCGCCGGGACGATCTCACCTGTAAGAATACGATCCGTCCGGCGAGGAGTCTTGCGTTTGTCGCAGTATGGCGTAGAAAGGCCGGCCGTAGTAATTGGGATTGTAACTGGGTTGATTGTAATATTGCGTCGATTGTGGATATGGGGTCGTAAACCTGAGCTGCTGTGCGTACGCCATCGTCGTTAGACCGAGCAGCAATATCTGAAAATGATTCATTGGTGTAATATCAGTTGGAAATTAATATATCGAGCAGTATTTACCTAACGTAGTGTACAGAAATTATTTGACGGTCCAAAAGTCTCCCAATGTTAGAATAATTATTAAATTAACTAATACAATAACTTTTAATTTATTTTTAATTGAATCATTTTATATTAACTAATTAATAATAGTAACTTAAAAAAAATGCACTCGTTGCAATTGCGACTACTATTGCGCACGTGTACTGCTGTTTGATATTATTAGATTAGCACGATGGGACACTGCGGTAAGTCGCGCGGAATTGTATAACCTTGCATATTATTCATAGAAAAGGGCCCGCTAGATAGGTAGGTTGAGATGGGTAGGCAGTTCGGCACGCAGGAGAATTTCGATTCACCGCAAGAGCCGGCGCGGTTATGAATAATTATACGTTATTCCATGCGTCATAATCCCCGTCTCACGCTCGTCCGGGACTTCCTCCATTGTGTACTGAAGGAGAGTCAAGTGATTTGCGACACAGCGCAATAATATTTTTCAGCGGGTTAACGAGAAAAAATAATGATTGCAATAATATGCATAACGGATGCTGGAATTAATTTTAGTAATAGTGCGCGGGTGAGGGTACCGTCCTTCCGGTGTATTATCGGTTGATCATGTAATCCAATTATTCCGAACCGAGATAATATTTACATGAATGTGTCGGATTTGCGCGATATCGCGTCGCAATTGTAACGAACAATCGCACTCGTCTTTTTCCAAGAATTCTACGGTCATCGTTTGCGCGCGCCAAACGGAAATGACGAAAGCGACTCCGATAAAATCATCTTCGTCGCAACCGATACGTTCGTAGAAACTTCTGCGACGCGAATAAAATGTGCATCTTTATATAATAAATTTGCACGAGCGATCAGGTAATCTAACCGTCCGAAATCGTGCCAAATCTTTCACAATCGAGTCGCCAGAGCGGTCGTAAAATTTCTCTGAATTTAATTGTCACCATTTCGTCCGGTTTGACTAACCTTTCAGTATTACAAACCTTTAGATCAGTTTAGCAAGAGATTCATATTGATTTTAATAAAAAAGATTGATAAAATGCATTATATTGTTAATCATGAATGTTATTACGTTTGTCTCTTTCTAATTAAACGTAGAGAAACACGTAATATAATATCAGGTTGCTCCTTGTTCTGATGAAGTGAATTGCAATGTTCACGAAACGTTGGCATTAATATTTCAAGATGGTGATAATAAAAATTCTATTCCATAAAATTCTAAACAATTTTGAAGAAAATAGGCACAAAAAGTATATTTATAATTTATTTTATCATCATCAAATAAAAATGAGATGCGATTAATAGAAGTCATTAATTTTCTTTTTTTTTAATTTCTCCTAATTTTTAGTAATTATTTGAAAAATGGCAGATCAATCGAGAATGTGTGGAGAAAAGTAAAAAGCTCACACTCACGAGGGTGTTCATGATGATTTTTGGCGTACTCCGAAAGCGATTCTTCGACCTCCTATTAGTGAATCGGTGCGCACTTGCGTGGCAGCGAATAATCACACTGTGTGCGAGACACACTCAGATCTTCCGAAAAGCCGCGTACGAAACTCTTGGTCTAACTGCGGTTAGAGACACGAGCTTAGGTGGTCACGGTGAGGCTTTATAGTCACCGAGACGCTCTGCTTGTGCCCCCTTTTTGCCCCGCCATCGGCCGTTTTCCGGAGGTTGAAGGGGAGAATAAATCTTAGACGTTACTCGCGTAATCAGCTAACTAAGCAGAGGGTGGTGGATGGTGGTCGGGGCTTTCTGGTTAGACGATAGGTAGGTGGTAACCGATGGTCCCCCTCGCGTGCACTCGCGCCTCGTGTCTCCCGTGCATCCGCGTGCGCATCTGCGCCCACGTATCGCGATCCTCCGCAATTGTGTGTATACATGTGCAAGCTTATTAAATTATACACACGCCAGCACTCGCCGAACAAATGTAGACAACTAAGCAGGCAGAAACTGGAAAGCGCTGCGAAGAACGTACGTCAAACGCGAAGCCTAAAATCACAATATATCCTGGAAAGCATGCGTTTATGTTGAAAAAAACATAAAAAAGCGACAAAGTACTTTTACATAAATATATTTTTACAAGTAGAGTCTTAAGGATGCGATTCGTAGCGCAAAGATGATTATCCTAAAAATCACATGCTCGAAATGTAGAACGAGACGATGCTTGTCTATTCGGATATTCGTGTTGACTACAAGTGTTCATACCACCCAGCCCAGGCATGGGTATATTGAGCATGCATACGTAATACATGTCGCCTATTAGCTGATACTTACACCTCGCACTTAGCATTACGCTTTTTCTCATGCGATTCTCATGCGCCTCGCGCGTATCTATATCGCTTAGGAGGTCGGGGATGCTTAAGCGCATACCATTTCTCTATGAATTGAATTCATTGCGTATATTAGCATGTTTCTCTTGCTCGCGCAAGAGCTGCTTATATACCATTCTCGTGTGATGTATGCACATGCATATCACGTATGTCACGGCGCGTGAAATATATGTCTGCAGTTTTTACGCCCAATTATCCTTCTTTATGCAAACAATGTTAAAAACATTGAAGAAATGATAAATCACGACGGCAGTCTATTCTTGCATAAAAAATGTCTCGAAACTTTCCGCCTTTAAATAGTAACTTAATATTTTATTCATATATATATTTTTTTGTTTAAATACATAGGTATATATCTGTAATAAAATTTTATATGCACATATTAAGTGTGTAAAAATCCATTTAATCGTTATTTATCACTCGTTCGCTTGTTTAATAAAGCGAAAGATAAAATAATATACGATTCGAATTAAAGCTCACACTGAGAAAAAAAATTTGTTGAAAATATATTTCATCTAATTAAAATATTTAGTTCGACACGTTCAACTTTATTATAACGTATAATAAACATTATTACAATAACATAAAGTATTATATGCATGAACTATACTTTTTTTAGTGCAATTAAAAAACTAACTAAAAAAATTTAAAATTATTGAATTAACCATTAGGTTAAATAACTATATAGATCGTACAAACGATTTTTTTTCTCAGTGCAATATTATTTTTATATGATTCACTGAAACAAAATTTCGACCATTTAATTTATGCTTAAATTCAGAATCTATCATGCAATTACTCCAATATCTAGTCACTAGCTCTCCGCTGGTTAGCTTTCTGCAACTCGTACATCCGCATCGCATGTAATCCGAATTGGGTTAATTTCGCGCTTGCAGGCTCATCCTTGCTCACTCGGACGGAACCACATGCACGTGTCCACGTCTGTACGTGTGTGCACGTGTGTTCCCGCCCACGAATCCGCGCGGTGAGATTGAGCTTAACGAGGATGCATTGCTCGTCGCCGGGAGAACCGTCATCATCTCGCGTCTCGTAACGTCTCGCATAATGCGCGCGCGTCGGGGCATCAGGATCGCCGCCGCCGGATTCGCCGCGGATCATCGCAGGGCGTATTCCTTTCACTGCAACGAGCCGATGCAACGCGATTCGCCGCGCCGCGCATCGTCGATCCTTGCGACATACCCCGGGCGAAACACCTTGGCACATCCTTCGATCAATCGGGATCGCTTTAACGATTTTTTTCAAGATACCTGGTCTCTCGGGTCCAAGACGTATCACCAAAATTAATCTTCTCGCGTATTATTATTGGAGTACGACTACACAAATGTCCATAAATAAGATTCAAGGATAATAAAACTGAAATGACAATAATATTTGAGCATTAATAATAACAATTTTTGACACATTATATATACGTTATAATTAATTATTATTGAGTATATTATTATATTTGATTATATTTGATATAATTTTTTAATTCAATACTTTAATATATAACTTTTACATACAAGATATTATAATTCGCATTGCAAATAATATTTTCTGTCATTTTATTTTTTTCTTTAATTAAAAGACTTAACTTAGTGATTTTTCTTTTGAAAGAGTTCATCGTTCAGTTTACTCCATCTTTTTAGTCAATCGTAATATCTATTAAAATTGGGTCGCATCCTACTCCAGCTCGTAGAAGGCAAAAGATTTTAAAACGAAGTAACAAATATATAAATATAATTACGTATTTGTTCTGGAGATCTCATAGATAAGTTAGTAAGCGTGGGTACCTTGCGACTAACTTGCGAGTATAACTGAGTATCTTGTGACGCATAACTAATAAATAATTATAAGAAAATAATCGCTTATAAATATTTCATACGTGACTTCTGCAATGCGCCATCGATAATCAAAGATAATGCTATTATACTAAGAGATTTATATACATATTTTCTTTTGTGTTCGATTAATTAAAAAAGCGTTGTATATAAGTATATAATAATCTTCTTCAGAGACAGATACCTATCAATTTTGTTATTCAAAACGTTAAATGCTAACAATGTAAATAAAAAATACTGTCTTCCGATGATTGATCATGTATTATATTTCTATATACATATTATAATACGTTTTATATAATCCTTTTATATAACATTTTGTTAACAAACTGACCTACACTTCGAGCAAACTGAAAGCAGGATGCATTAGGATGTCACGGTGAATCTTCGCGATATTTTTCGAGCAAAACCGTGTATTAGCATGTTCTCATCCCTCGATTTGTCAGAATCTTTCTCTTGTCTCCGGGATGAGCCGAGATATCTCTTTGTACATACAAATCAAGGAAAAAGAACATAAGGGGCACGTAAGGATGCGGGTGAGGAACAAACATGCGGTTAGGAACAAAGACATGACGAGCGCAAGACGGCGACTGGAATGAGTCGGTGCTGCACGTTTGACAGGTGGTATTTAAACTAGAATAGGAGAAGAAGAATCGCGTACACGTTCATATTTTCCCAAACACCTTGGTAACGATGGTATTTGCCGTTTCGCCATTAAATCTCATCGTGTTGGATTTGCGATACACGCGCGCGTAGGTGTTACGGAGACAACGGTACGTACAAGTTAATTCCGCGGGATTTGTATTAACTTTTTTATCTGCAGCGATATCTCTAATTACACGCGGGGTATCGGCGGAAGACATAAACGTGGAACGTAGGCGAGCCCGCGGAATTGCGAACACCCTTTTCTACTGTTTTCCGCGAAATTCGAGAAAACACTATAATCAACTATGCATTATGCAAATCTTGCAATAATGTACAATAATCTACATACTTTCTTGCAATATTGTACGAATAATCGCAAGAAAGTATGTAGATAGCAAGATTATTAACTCCTTTTTTTCATTTCATTAAAAGATTTGAATATATCTAATATGTGTGTAGAATAAAATAGAATTAATCCAAATATTTAGAAAATATTTCTAATTTGCTTCAATTTTTTCGATCTAAATTGATTATTAATTTCTTCTCAAAATTAAACTAGATTTTACATTCGTAATGTTGTATAATATTAATGCCTCTCAGATGTTCTCTGCGTGATATTTCAAACATGTATTTTCGCATTTGAACAGTATCTCTTATCGTCAATTACATTATCTGCTAACTCACGCCGCAATAAAATGCGGACCTGCATCGCATTCTAGGGCAACCCCGGTCAAACAATGACGGCTTTTTTATTTACAAGCTCAAGCACATCTAGGATGAATCCTATCTTACTGACGCCGAACGAACCCACCCTTTCTTTTGTCTCAGTGCTTAGCATTAGCGAGCGAGAATTGTTGCATTGTTTAGTGTACCACGAAGAGGATTACGCTCGCAATAAACTCCGTGAATTACGGCATCGACCGCGCTTCTCAATAAAACAATTTGTATCTCTATGGAAAATAAGATATGCATCGTGAATTTACTCCTCGCCTACGACCGCTATATTGAAAAAGCTATACATATTATGAGCGCGCGCGCGCGTACACATAATTCTGGATATAAATATAATTATTAAAATATAAATTATATTATTTAAACTAGTACTTTTTTTAGAAATTCTATTGTTACATAGAACACTTTTTATCTGGAAAATTTCATCGATTTCATTTAACGCACGCAAGGAATTTTCGCAAAATCCTAGTCGTTTGACATTCGATAGGGTGAGTACACGGAGAGAATTTTCTCTTAAAATTTAGCCTAAAAATCATGGTAATCGTGGGATAACTAAAATTTGGAAGATTTTTATAAATTCTCTCTGATTTATTCATATTTATCACAATAAAATATAAAATCTGTCTGAATAATATTACAATCTGCTTGGTAATTTTTACTATGTAGTTATAAAAATTTATTATGTAGTTTATAAAATTTCTGTTGTACATTTCACAAATTTTTATCATTTTCGGTAATATTTAACAGGTTTTTTTTATTTTTATGTAATTGTCTAGTTATCCTACTCTTATCACCAAACATGTTAAAATTTGTAGTGAATTTTACGGTAAAATATAACGAAAAATTCTCTCCGTGTAGAAGTATATTGGATGGCTACCAGTCGAGACATTTCGACAACGTCGTATTTATGATACGACGCGCCTCTTCCTCGTGCCTAACTATGGCCCGAGAGCGCAGAAAGGTGTTACCGGAGAGAGCTTCAACAAAAGGCGGCGCCTTGACATTAAAAACTGCTCTTCCCCGCGAGAAACGCTGACTTTATTGTGCGACCACTGGCGGTGGTGCGCCAGAACGAGAGCTAGAAGAAGAGAATAACCTGCCAGTTATGCCGCTGCGGGGTTACCCAAGAGGAGATATCATCCGCCCGCGGATTTACATCTCCGATTCCTGAAAGGGACGTGTTCCTTACCGAGGCCGAAACATCTTCGCGTTGCTCGTAGCGCGCAGCATCTTGCTTCTATCTCTAGGCACGAGATCACAGACACAAACCCGTTGCGCCATTATTTGTTCTTCTCCATCGATCATGGTCCACTTTGCAATCTTCGACCCAAATCTATCCAATTAAGTTTCTGTGTGTTAAGTTTCTTCAGAATTTAAATTTTTTAGGCATTTTTATAAAAGGCAGGTCGATGGTTTGATTTTCATTTTAGGATAATTTTGAAATAGATTAGAAAATCAATCTCTTCTTGAACTCCGATGAAAAATTTCACTGCAAATTTCGCAATGAAACTGAAGAACCATATACATAAGTAATCATATATAAGTAACAGTACATGATGTACACGTAATCTAACGATTGAGAGATAGAGCAAGATGTAATCCATCAATTACGGGATTATTAATTACTCAAGAGAAGCGTAGTAATCCACCCTCTGCATTCCGTTTATTCGACTTAAAAACACTGTTATCAACCATTTCTTCCTAGACTCTAGACAATTGCAGGAATCCATCCTCGCTGATAATTCTAGTTATAAATCGCATACCTCGTTCCAGTAATCACTATCTTAGGCGCATCTGAATTGCATTCGCTCTAGCACTAACAAGAACATGAAGAATTGAAAGCTAAAAGAAATGTTTAATTCTTTCTCAGCAAATTGATTCTGCTTTGCTTTTTGTTACTACAAATATTTAAATGGATTTTATTAATTATCAAAGCAAAACAAGCTTCGATCACTTATTTTAAAAATGAATCTGAAAGATTAATTATTTTCCACGCAAACAAATTATTTTAATTATTAATATTGAATTAATATATTTCGATCTCGATGAAAAGTTCATAACAAGTAATGATTGAAAATTATAGCTTGAAGATACATAGTATCAGTTGTGTTCAATTTTATATTACGCAAAATCGATCTCTCTTCCGACTCGGACGTGAGACCGCCGTCGCTATATCGTGACGTTCAGTATTTATAATACGTAATGAAATATAATCAGGTAATAACGCGCGATTTGGTAATGGCGTAAATTCGCGCCTGCCGCTAAAGAAAGGCCCATCAATATAATCTGCCCTCGATATGATCCTCAATTACCGCTTAACAGACCCTTCTCCTTTCCATCTCAGGGATTTCGCCCAGATCTCTGAAAGATTCACGATCTTCCTTCGTAAATCCTTCGACTTTATCCCAGGTCGCCATTATGAAATGAGCCATCTATTAACGGAAACTTCGAGATTATTTTTACCCCGAAGGCGCGATTTCATTACTCAGCAATTATAAAAGCCATTCCGATATGTTTTATGATTTTAAATCAAATAGAATTCGATGTCGTAATTAATTCGTATAAGTTTAATATACATAAGTGGTCCCCCAAAAGCATAGTAGCAAAGTTCTCAAATTTATATTAAAGCTAGAACTACATTCTAAGCATAATTGCATCGAGAATATCTGCTTGTAAATTAAACATAAATTAATAAAAAATTATTATTCCTAAGTTTATTAATAAAACTCATTATAATCTTCGTAGAAAATTTAAATGAATAATTATTTGCTATAAATTTAGCGCTTCTACATATTCAACATATCTGTTCTTTCACTCGTGTTTGCGTTTATTAAATGTATTCGCGACATTAAAGCGATAATATGACGCTATTGTAATCGAGTGATAATAAGAATGAGATGTGAACGATCACGTTTATCGGTCCCAATAGAAATCTTCATACGACGGTAAATATAGCCCGTCGATTATGAGAGAGGGTTACTCAATTCGCTCAGGGCTCAGCTCGCTCGGCATAATCCGCCGTTCTTTCTCGGGACGGTCACACCACATCGGCCATCGCGGATTTCTTCTTTCTCCACGATCGCGACGCATCTGCGCCCACCGACATGTGTCTTTACTTGTTCCCGCGGTCGTGCCTATCAGGACCGCCCACTGAGGATCCAACGATTAAAGACACTCGTCTCGATATCCGCGCGCGAGAACGAGCAGGGAATTCCTCTCCTCTCGAGCCAGCCAGCTCTTGTTACCGCCAATCACTTTTGTTCTCACAGAGCAGAGATCAATTCAGTTTTCTTGTTTATTCACAAAAAATCCCCCCCGGCACTCGTCAATTAACTTCATCTTTATAATTCGCGATCGCGCGATCCTATACGTTTGAACTTTTTTGCTTTTGGTTGTATCAAGCCAAATATTGAATGTCCTAGATAACACATATTTTGATATGTATTTAAAAACTTTTTGATAATGTAGAGTTCATCATGTTTTATTTGGTTACAATGTGATGATAAAAATTATCGTAAATACAATCGGAGCTTGCAAGATTTATAATTTTCTTGAAATATTTTGGATAAATTTATCAAAGGTAAAAAAAGATTTTTATCATGCATAATAAGTTAAACATGATTTCAGTAAAAAAATCTTTATACATTTTTAAAATATCATTTTCCTGAATCACTTATTTATCATGTAAGAAGCACAAAAAGAATGAATATTTTTTGGAGGCTGTGAATAATTTGAGAATGAAAGAGTTAATAATAATTACTTTGTTAATAATTAATAGCCAAATATCGTTGAATGTAATACAACAATATACATACAATAATGATTTATTGCTCAATTGAAGATATTTTTCTTACCAACGATTATTTTTTTCAATCACAAAGTTTTTAATTATTGTTGGTCCATGTAATACCGATTAATATAGCGATATAGTTTGCACGTTACGCTCGTGAAGCGTGTTACCGGTAATAGGATCGAGATAGCCGGCGGGATAAGAATCTCAATGGATGATTTCCCACCTTTGCGTGCCATCATGAGATGGACGTCACATGGAAAACAGGGTATTATCAATCCTCGCGATCTCTCACCCGACGTTTCCTACGCAATGTTGCACCGGTAATGTTGCACGCCAGTAGGCGCGAAAAATCGTTGCCATTTTATTAGCCAACGGTGCGCGCCGTAATAGTCGTGAGATTTCCTAGGAAACATCTTCCAGGTTGATTGAAATAATGCCGTGATACGTGATTTACAGGGGGGGGGGGGCGATTTTNTTACGTCGTGCTCGCGAAAATTACATTTTAATCATCGGATCGACGTTAATCAGCGCTAATTGCGCTCCTCACGCGAGGACAATAAACGGTGGCTGTTGTATAAACGATCCTACTACAATTAATTACGCTATTATTATTGTTATTAAAACGATGCTGTTTTCGTTATCGGAGAATCTATTGCAGGTTGAGGTTTTCAAAATGTGGCCACTAGCGCTCCTTGCCGAACGTTACATTGTATTCAATTCTTGCAATATATCCTCAAACGCAGGAAACTCTGTTCAAGCGTAAGCACAATGTAGCTTTCTTGATGCGGCTTCTATATAACCGCGTAACAATGGATCCATTAATCATACCATAATTCATCGAGCGCACTATGATAATCTAGCCTTGATACTAATTTTGGGGCGAATAATGAATTTTGCCGTCATTCTCTTGATAACATTAATATTTATCGTCCGCGCCCACGGTTTTTCCTTCGTCGCACGATTTTTTCATCCAAGGCAGTCGCGTCGCGATACGTAAAATGTAACGTTAATTCCTCGAAAGACGCTACCTTCTTGAGAGGAGTCACGAAAATGTCACCTCAAGCACACGTAGGTGAGAACGTAATTTTTACCTGATTCCATCATCCACAGCCTGTTCGCTCCACGTCTCACAAATAGAAACTCCGTTCATCCGCGTGTCGTCGAAATTGCTAAACTGGCATGGTGTAACGCTGTTATACACGGTTGCGTAAGAATAAATGCCAGGGTCTCCTGGCCGGAAATATCTGGCGCGCATACATAAGAAGTCGTAAATATCCCGTCGCGTCCTTCTTACAGAATCTACGGAGTCTGCGGAATCTGCGGAATCTACGTGACCTAGAGAATTACGATTTTACAAATTAAAAGTAGTGTCTGCGAAGAATGCGACGAATTGATTAGTGCACGAAACCAAATTATACTCAATCTATATATATCCTTCTCTCTCTTCTTTTATGAAATATAATATATCTAAATACAAATCTGAACAGAAACAATTAATTGATTATCTGAAAGCATTATGTAACTAATTTGTTTATCATATATATTAATTTATTTTATACTAATTTTTTGTTGTATTAATTAATTTCTGTCTTAATGAAAGAAAGAAGTATATTTTAAAAAATACACCTTTATGGTGGTTACCTTGGGTTATAAATTATGGTGGATTTATCGAGTCAGCAAATGAGATACGCCAAAAGATTTTTTAAGAAATATTTGTATTTATATATTAAGAAAATATTTTATATCTGTAGTGTTTGCGTGGCTCGAGAAGTAGGTTCTTTGTCCGGAGATGTTGCTAAATATCATCGATTATTTAATGCTCGTTCTCGGGCTGCGGGTGGGCTAGAACGTACTGGATGGCCCTCGCGATCTGCTCGGGCACAGGGTGGGCGACCGGCAGGTGAGATCCCTGCGGGTGGAAGCCGTTCTCATCAGCCGTGTATTGGAGGGTGATGGGGGTGCCGTCGGGAGCGGTGTATTGGAATTGGCCTTGCGCGACAACTACATTATCGCCCTTGGGTCCAATGGGCTGCGGCGAGCCCTGCTCGGAAGCGGCAATTCCGTTCTCGGTCTCGTAGGCGAAATTGTAGGATCCCTCCGGTGAGATGTCCTGTGCTTGTTTCAAGATGGCCGGTTGTTGGTGTACCGGGTGCTGCGCTAGGGCGACAGCGACTACAGCGAGGAATGCAATCTGAAACAGAAATCAAAATAAAATATATATAGGTATAATGAGTCAGCGGTGAGAATAATTTTTTATCTGCTAAAAATATAACAGTCGGTTTTCCCAACTTCTTGGTAAGTTAACTAATAGTTAAATCATACGTCTGAACTTGTCTAATTTGAAAATAAAACAAAAACAGACATATGATTTAACTATTGGCATGACTTTATTTTGTTTATCATTAGCAAGTAATTGTAAAGAATTTCTATTTCTATAAGATTGGCATGACTATGAACTTTATTTTGTTTATCATTAGCAAGTAGTTGTAAAGAATTTCTATCGATAATTTAAAAAGTTAAATTTACGTCAAGATAATGTAAGAAATGTAAACCTGAGAAGGAATAATTATATTATTAAACAAAATATGGAAAATTGGTACGTGCTATAGTTAGAATTTTATTAAACAAGTGATTTATAATATTATTGTGATTGAGTTATGTCATTAATTGACAAGCATGCAAAATATGCTAGTTAAATTATAGATTTCCGTTGTTTAAGAATCAATAGTGTTATAATGTCGATTATGTAAATTCAATATAATTGGCCGGAAAGTACAAAAGGCAAAAAATTGCTACTTTGTGCGCTGCAAAAAAAAAGATTACAGGTTTCGTAGCAAATCCGTGAAAAAAAGATTGGATATCATCGAGAGATAAGAGTTAATAGTTCGTCTATAGGCAAATAATTAAAGGTCCGGTGTTTCTTAACGCGAGTCTAATCACCATTAATTCTTGCGTTTGATCTGTTATTGCAGTTAACACTCTATTCTTCCCTCAATTAATTAGCCAAGTATTAATTAGATCATAAAATCATAAAAAACTGTTTTCGTAATAATCGCAAAGATTAAAACAAATGGGGAAATCCAAGAATTATTCCGAATGAATTGGCATTAATGAATTTACAAAAAGACTAAAAATTAAAAATTTCTTCTTAATTTTATATCGAAATATATACGGATAAATATTAAGAAATATCAATCAACGTAAATTAAACATTTTATAAAAATTTTAAAAATTTACACTAGAAAAATACAAAACCGATTAGTATTTTATTAATATTATTAATATTATATTATTAATATAACTAAATATTTATGAGATATAAATGTTTTGCAAGTTAAATTCACTTATAAAAAGCAGAATTGAAAATAAAGTGAAGATAAATGCTGACGATAAAAAAAGATAAAAACTTACGAGGAATTTCATTTTGTCGTGCGGGTGGCTCGAATCAGTCGATCCAATGGAGGAACGTGATGAGATTTCGAGTGTGATCGCCATGAGACACGAATGCGCTTTTATACGAAACTGTAGACCCCACTTTCCCTGATTGTAATGACATCTAAAAACGAGAAAAAGCCAGAGTTCTGTTCAGCCATGGCGACAAGAGAGGACAAAGAGAAAGAGAGAAGGAGCGAGAGAGAAGACCTCGACTGGAATAGAATCTTCTGCCAAAAGTAATCTCAAATTGACTTGACCTTTCCACGCGACGCCTAAATCGATCGATTGCATAATAGCCGAGAAACCCGTTGACATTGTACTTGTTTGCGTGTCGTCTTCAAGAACTCAATGTTCACGTAGCGTAGTGCATAATGCGGGCGAAATGCAAACGAATCTCGATAACAATAATACCTCAAGCTGCATCACAATTTAGAAAGTTTCATTCACGATGGAATCTCGCTCTATATAATTTGAAAATTCTGATATTTCTTTAAAATTTCTACATTGAACCCAAACATGCATTAAGGAACAGTTTGCGTATTCAGTAATTTCATTAAACAAACTATTTATTAATTTGCGTGGATTTCCAAAAAAGGGATTCCTTAGGAAATGCCGACTATTATTTTGTTACTCAATTATTCATCGTTTGAACAATTTTAGAAAATATGATCTCTAGAGACATTTTATTTGCAAAATAAACGTACACCACACGATCGCATGTACATCTACTTTATCTTCTCGATAAACCTAAATACATTGTTAAATTTATTACTCTCACAAATGGGAAGGAAATGCGCTCTGCTGATCCACGATTTACTAATTGTTTGCAAACCGGTTGCTTGAGCACCAAATCGTTCTATGCTTTACGAATTAAAATAATTACATCTATCAAACAATTACCTGAATTTTTGGTAATTCTGTAAATTTAACATTAATATGAATAGTATACAAAATGTGATTGCATATTCTTTCGAAATAAAGAAAGTATTAAGAAAAAAATCAGCTTAATCAAAAGATCTGAAAAGAATAATTTGGAGATTATATCCCTGCGTTGTGACAGCAAATTGCAAAAGTATGAAGAGATGGCATCACGGCAGTAAAATTAATGTTGATATGTCCGAATCATAAAATCACAATCAAGAATGATTAATCGCAGGAGAAGACACATGAATGTTAACTGCGGGAGATTTTAATGCCTGATCGTGCTTTCCCTCTCTGTTTGTTTCTTTGGCGTATGGCGGCGACTCCTCCCATTCACCCGTTTACATATTTTTGGGCAAAATTCACATGACGAAGATTGCGTCAATGATTCAGACGGATACAGGGACGAATATTACGCTCCACGTGCAAAACTCGACGATCAAAAAGAAATAATGTTATATCTTGTAAAACGCAAATCGGCTCGTTTGTTAACGCTTTATCTGAAACTGTCATAGCGAGCGACGAATATGGAATACATGTATACATAATAAATTTTTTGTATACTCTTTTTTTTCTATATTAAGCCGCTTGGAATCCCCCGCCGATAATTCGTACGGGAGATAAATCCAAGGTGCGTCCGCTCGAACCGACATTGCGACAGCGACCTTGCCTAAGAACGAATGTCTTATACTTAGGCACAGAAGGCCAACCGTCCTTTTTTTCTTCTAACACGAAAAGAGGAGACGAATTTCTCACAGCGCTCGAGAACAATTATTGCGATTGCAGCTGCCCGTTGATGAACGAGCATCAGTGGAATGAACGCGCGGGACGCGGCGCCGAAGCAGAAACGAAGATAAAACGCAGTTGGAATCCTTGTGCTTCCTTCGCGCGGTATTACGCGCGCGTTACGTCTTCCACGGTGGCCATTACTCAAGCAAATTGTTTCTGAATGATAGTGCTCGGCCACTCTTGCGTCAGAATTTTCTGAATGAAACTTGGATTGATCCCTGATCCTATGAATGGATGCAATAAAATTTATTACTGGCGCACGTGAATCGTCGCATAGTGTGTCCATTGTCTGGCATCAAATCCTATCAAATAATTATATAATATTAACTGTAATAATTGATATCATCCATCGGATTGACTTGATTTAATTTTTATATTAAGTTTCATATCATTGACCTTCTTCTCTCTTTTTTCTCATATCAGATTTATATATAATGGATGTGCATCTGCGATAAGGTGATATTACTGTAAGTTGACGACGTTATTGCTTTGCGATGCTTAGTAAGCAATCATAGTCTATATCCGATGCTGCGTGAGAAAATACGTGTAATTAATTCTCTCTTTGAGCTAGACAACGCAGTGTGAACAAACGTCTACCATAAATGCCGCTGTGACGGCTTAATTACATGTGATGACAGATTGCTGTAATGTCAGAATTGCTTGAATCAATCTCTATCTTGTTAAGCTACCGTGTAGTATTGCTCGCAGCTCAATTTCGACGAAACAAAGTGATGTCAATCAATGTCCGTGCTGAACGTTTAACCACTTGGCAGTAAACCAATGTAGCAATGCTGTAATCGATAACTGCAAACTGCAACTACTTCATATATAGCCTATAGCGTTATATAACCATAGAGGATGATGTATTTCTGAATATATTATATTCCTCCTTTAACTTTATAATATAGTATAATTTTATCGTGTAAATTTCTACCATGTTAATCGCAATTAAAATTTTTAATAAATTAATTTACTAATCGACAAATTATAAATTTACGATATTTATATTTACGATATTAATTAATTAATTTCATTTTCTTATTTTATATAAGAACTTTATATATAATATATTACATTTATTAACATAATTGTCAAATTGTTAAATATTTATAAATGTTAAATGAAAGATGATATTATGATCATCATTGCGTGATTCTCAATGTCGATATTAATCCTACCGAGAATTATTCATGCGGAAGCAATATCGTCTTTTTCTTGTAGTTATGAAAATAGATAGCATTGGCCGTATGGAATATAAATAAAAAATTATTTTGCGCTTATTAATCATGCATGATTATTCTAATACTTCTTCTCCGCTACATCACGAATATTTGATATGAAATTCAGAAAATGCTGTTTGAAAATGCATCTAATTATAATAAATATGCATTTATGAATTTAGGATGACGAAATAAATAAGAGAACTTCTCTAAAAATATGCCTGTGCGCAAATACTTTATTCAAGAAATATTAAAAGATATCTAAAGTTAGAAATAAGAATCAATATATTATGTTTTACTAAATAACTTCACAGATTTTTTGTGAAAATTATAGATTACGAATTATTTAATTTAAATATTAATTACTATAAATTCTTCTTTACCGAGAATCTTATGATTGTACATTGAAAATGATGTGAATAACGTGCTGCTGAGAGAATTTCCATTGTTGACTAATAACATTAATACTTAATAGGCGCTTAAGTACTTAATATTTAATTTAATAATGCAATAACATTTCAATTCATTTCAATATTACTTGATACAAAAGCTTCACCCAGAAATCGTTGGCCGACCAGCGATCAAATCTTTCTAAATTCTTAACAGATGCTAATCTTATCAATCCTGCTATCCTTGTGACCAGTTTCTTGAAGGCCGTAATAAAATTCGCAGATGTCATCAAGCAAAACGAAATAATCTTCACGTTATATATATTCGTTTATATTATAATTTATATAGCGTTATATATATTCGTTTAGTTAATATTTTTTTCTTTAAATTTTTTATGTTTTTTGCAACTAATTTCTTACAATACAATTTCTTTGTTAAGAAGAATTTATGATATAAATTTAAATAAAGATAGAATATATATTTTGTACGATATATGTGTGCTCATACATTTTATTATATGAATTATTCTTATTAATTTAATTTTGCAAGACTGTATTAGCTAGAGATTAAGCTTATTCTATTTTTTTACTATCTATCTTTTACTGCTTATTCAATTTTTTATTTTGCATATAATAAGTATGTTTCGAAAAGTTATGATTATAATATTTCTTTGCATATAGGTACATAATACACATTAATAATTTTTTAGTCGAAACATGAAATCTCACAGGAATGAAATCTTAGTAACAATTGTTTTTGACGAATAAAATGCACAATACGAGAGAAGGATGTTTGTAAGGTGTGTCTTGTTCTCATGGAGTGTTTCATTAAATGAAATAACATGATTTCGACGAAGATCGCGTCATAATCTGGCGTATAATTTTACTTACACATTTATGAATCTTTAAAACTGACAAGGTACCGTTCATCGTTGTATGTGATCGTATTAGAAAACTTTGAATTAAGTAAGGCAGCGATGCGCAATTAATCGTAAATAGTACATCATCGCATTACGCATTTATGCATCATCGATGTCAAATCATCGTGAATAAAAAATCTCTCCGCTACTTACGTTATGTTCATATAACGTTAAATCTTCCATACTTACAACAAATCTTATTATTTAGAATTAACAAACGTTTCACCATATGCGTCGTTAAATCCCTAATCATGAAACTGAGCTAAGTATCTCGAAAATTCTTGTATTGTTTGCATAATACAATTAATATTGAATAAAAATAGGAGAAATGAAATAATTATTGCTCAGGCGAGAGAACTCGTTGAGAACCGTCGTTAAACTTCGAAGTATCATCAAACGTCAATCATTTTAACGTAAAATCGCGTGATATGGCATAAGGTGATTGAAGCACCAATTATATATTTGCAAGATGTAAAATCTACAGAGTAAATCACGACTTCATACGCGAGACGTGACAGCCGTAAAATGATTGACCTGTGTGTGCACTTAATAAGCGGAAAACCCGTAATTTTTCTCCTTTTAACGAAGATGCATTTACAGCTTATGGCTATTCGCTCCTGTACTTGCATTTGCTATTTATCGTGAAATATAATTAATTCTTATGCTAATAAATGATTACGTTAGAAAACAATAAAAATCGTTTTATTAAAATAAAAGTAACTAATAAGAATTTTGCTTTTGATGTAATAATAAGTGCGCAATATTCATCGAGATGCAAGTAACAGTCCTACAAAAATAATGCAATTAAAGTTTTGCAACATAAAGCGCAAATTTTTCAAAATTGTGATAAAATAAACGAATTGGTGAATATAACAAACGTTTATTTTCGAAAAAAATCATGTTGTGTTGAATTATTAATTTCATCAACAATGTCAATTGATTTTCGGAATAATCATATTTGAAATATATTCAGATTTTAATTTAGTGTGATGCTTATATATACTCCTCGTCGTTAATTATTACCGACATTTGGATGTTATTTTTAATCACATTCCTTATGATTAGTCATACTCATTCAAATGTCATAATACGATTTCCTACTGCCAACTGTTTATGAAAATTTTTTTTCTTTTCAACAATAAATGAAAAAAGTATAAAAATGAAGGTTAAATTAAATTTGAACATTAAATGGAATTATATGTACATTCATTAAGATACATGATTCTCTTTAAAAAGTTTTGTATTTAAAATAAACATTTCTAATTTATTTTTCGTATATTATAAATATATATAAACAAAAAAACAAAATAAATTAATCCTTTGAATTAATTTTTACACTTTTATCATTGTAATCAAATATATTGTATATTATAATACAATTAAAATGTATAATATGTATTTTCATTGAACCAACTGTAGATCATTTTGTAACGCCTTTTTCTTTAGCGTTCGAAGCAGTTAAATCTTCGTTCGATTTAAAGGTAAAATGGATATCTGAATTATCTGTAGACAGTATTCTTTTGTTATCTTGTAAGATACATCTTCTTTCCCTATATTTACAAATTTATCTTAAGAAGCTTAATAAATTATTGCGTCACATTTAATAACGGGTTATTTATTTTATAATTGCATAATCGTAATAAAAAAAATAAAGACCCTCCAGAGTCATATACATCTGCTATATGATTATCAATACAAGAAACATGATCGGGTTGCATAGAAACAGGAGACATTAAGGCAATCTTGATTTTGCTCCAAAGAAAAACTCTCAATTAAAACAAAACCTAAATTATTATATTCCTCAAATGCTCCTTCAAAATAGAAACATTAACATATATACATATTAACATATAAATATATAAATTAATGTAAAATAAAAAATTAAGGCATTTATAAGTTTTATAAATTATGTAAATACATATGTAATATCACTAGTAATATACTCATTGTCAGTAATAATGATGGATTACAGGAAATGAGTATGCTTGAATCATATTACAAGAACGATAATTTTGAAATACCGCAAGACATGAATACCGCAAGAATCATGAGAATATATTTTTTAGAAATTATTAATGATAATAAATTGTTCAAATCAAATTTATGCACTTCGCGGTTTTTCTTTAATATTACTCTTCTCAAGGAATTCTTAATTATGTGGTTTCTTCAGCAACTTTAGGAAACCTTCAAAAATAGTGAAATTGTTTATATTCAAAAAAGATGAAAATCCATTAGTTTTTCGTTGAAAAATATAATTTTGAAATTGTAATAATATATTGATTATACTTTTTATTTATTATATATTATCAAGAATCCAAATGCTGTCTGATAATTCACATACCATCATTTTTTTCTTAAATGCACACAAAATAAAATTTTATTTTTGACATTTAAAGAGACACATATGTTATATATAAAATAAGATAATATAAGATGAATCGGAAAGGACAGTTACTTTTTTTTTAAGCCAAGATGGAGAAGGCTAACAGAGCTTGCTATTTATGCGCTGTTTTTTACCTACATATCATATCAATTCGATCGATTATGGTTTGTAAATATGGTCAGTACACGGCCTACTATTCGAATTTACATTTAAAATTTCACAAGCATGTGCTCAAGGCTCTAACTTTTGAAATGTCCTATACAAAAAGAATTAATTTTTTTTCAACCCAACAAAGTAAAATACTTCCTTAAGAAAGCGTTCAGGAATTTTCTCTTTGAACCTGTGCCGCGCAATTCGTCGGCTGATTGGACCAGTACGCGCCAACCAATTGTTGAACTCGTGTCGGACAGCTGGTGGGAAATCGCGTACAAGCGAGCGAGCGTGCAAGCGCAGCAACAATCAGTTTACATCGTACGCTCGGCGCGAAAGGCACGGCTGATATGTGGTAGCGCGCGATACAAGTGACAGAAATTGCACGCGTGTGCGTGTGTGAGTGACTTTCGTCCCGTTTTCATTTTTTTTTCCTTTTTTTTTATGATCCAGAAAACGCATCGAGAGAACGGACCAGGCGGAGTCGAACGATGTCGTGGGATTGATTCGACGAACCAACTATCAGCCGGTGCGCGCCTTGGTGAATTCACCTGTCCTGTTCCCTTCCTGTTACCCTTTTTCTTTCTTTCCTTTTCTTTATAGTTTAATTCATTCAGACATACGCTGTGAACGATACTCTATATCCCAATCGACTGCATTATTTGAAAGTATCTTCGAAAAATACTTCGTAAGTATCTTAATGCAGCTCTTAGTTCTTTATGATTTTAGCATAAGATATTAATATCTTATCATTCAGATAAATATATATACACAGATAAATTGCATAGATAAAAGATATATTATCTTTATAATAATGCAGCTCTGCAACTCTTAGTTCTTTATGACTTTGGTATAAGATATTAATATCTTATCATTCAGATAAATATATACAGATAAATTGCATAGATAAAAGATATATTAAAAATGTTTCTGAGATTTTTGTTTTTTAATTTAACATTATAAGGTATAAATTTGTTAAAATTGTCCATCAAACTCCACCAGACAAATTGATTAAAATGTTTGAAATTTTCATCAGAATTAATCCCCGGTTAATCAGAATCACGTTTTGAATACGTTTTATTCGCAACGTTTTGTAAACATTTGATAAATTCGAACGCTTAATTAAATATAGATTGGTTGTAAGGAAGATATGGAGTAACATGTTCCTTTAAATAGTTTAAATAGTATTAATAATAAAAATCTAATTGTAATATGAATGTAATTTAAAAATATGGATAAAAGAATAAAGAGAATTCTTTGTGTTTTTCTGTTTAGTTAATTAACTTTTCTAAAACTAATTGAAGAAAAGATAGCGGATATGTACGCGCTGTATCTCAGAACCGTGACTTGGATAAACATTTCTTGTTCAACAACCTATCTCTGAAATATTTGATACGAATATTTCAATTAACATCATTCCCGTTGCACACTATTTATTTTTATTTTCTCTTATGCATAATAGAAAGAAATTTAATCTTTACGAAAAACAGGAAGAAATGGCTTATTAAAATTTTAATTTATGTTTTGGTTCTATTTTTAATATTATGGAGACATTGAATGATTAATACTTTTAATAAGATTATATATACCGATAGATCTATATTTATTTTCTCCTATACGATGCTGTTGAATGATGACAAAGACAGCGATATACCAACAAGATGTATATTGAATCACAAAGCATACTATTTCTTCTTATCTCAATACGTACATTATGATCACCTGATCGCTTTTTTATCAGCTTCTAATTACTTCGTTTAGATAACCTTATCAAATGAAAAAAACATTGACCCTATATATTAATAGTACTAATTGATAAAATCTCTAATTGCTATTTGAACAGATTATCCTTAGCGCATAAAATACGGAGTTCAAATTGAAGCGTATAATTTTATCTGGCAAGTAAAATTCCAAATGGAAGTAAATAAATTTTTTTTAATAGACAAAATTCCAAATCGGAGTTAAAGCAGACTGATTTCTTATCTATTGAATAAAAATCTAAATAATGAGATACGTAAATTTCCATGGACAAATAATGACAGTTTTATTATGGAAGTAAATAAAAAGATACGTATGTCACGTATGAGCTTTACGTAATTACCAACGAAAATTGTCACGTTCATATACGCGACACTATCTATATCGCACTAGATTAGCATTGGCTGCATTCGCGTTACATGCTGAATGTCTGAAAAAAGGAAGCGTGTGAATATGTACATAGATAATATCGGCATGTATTACTCACGCGAGTCATTTGGTAATTCTTTCATGCGCGCCCACGAACAAGCTATTTCTATTCAGAAAGGTACATAAAGAGCAGAACAACAAGAAAAAATAATTTTATCTTTAACAAATTCTCTCATCGTTGTGAAGAATAATAAATTGCATCTACTATATAGTCTTATAAATTTTGTCGATGTTACATATAAATTACATATAAATGTTATTACATATAAATAAAATTGTCATTTAATTCGATCAAAAATATAAAATACATTTTTTACTGTACATAATAAATTATTCCACATTTGCATTACAGTGTCTTTTAACATTTCTTTTGTAATTCCTTATCTATGGCAGGAAAATACGATATTAAAATTAGTCTTGAAGACATGAGAAACTATTTACAACTATTTAATACAATCGTATTAATGTATATGTATGTACATTATATGTATATGTATGTACCTTATATGTATGTACATAAGTACTATAAATATATCACATCTGTCACATACAGTCTAGAATTTAAAGTAGAGAAATTCAGGAATCAGGAAGCTCTATCGGGCTATTGTATCGCATATGCGATACTGCATACAAAAGAAACAGTTTTATAATGCTCTTTCCCTGACTTTAGTACTTCGTAAATCCTTGAACTTTTTTCATGTTGCTAATTTATCAACAAATTTCGTTATTCTGTTATACGATTAGCAATGGTAAAAAGTATAACTAAACACTTATTAATATTGCAAAACTTTGATAATGAGGCCATGCAATCCCACTCTTTAATTAATTCGAGAAATGAACTTTGAATTTAAAGAGATTATCAAGCAAAAATGTTACAATTCTTAAAGCATGCACAAGAGCAGTACATTAATTAATACAAGTAGTGAAACTTTTCGATTCGAAATTGATTTTTTGCAACTGAATCGTATTATATTTTCTGCATTTAGAATTAAATAAGTATATTAGATATATTAAATTAAATATTCTTAAATATATTAGATAGTCTTATAATTAATTGTGTCTTATAATATGATAGACATCATCGAAGAAAGAAAGATGATAATATGAAGAATTTTTTATAAACGAAACTAATGATAGTGCTCTGTTTACAAAAATTTTTGTCATTATCTACACTATCCAGTTACGACATAGCGAATAAGATCACTATTTATCTGTCGCATACGTTATGAGAACCATTGACGCAAGAGTCACATATATGCGAAATAATTTTTTTCTACAATTGCGACGTCGCTTTGAATAAATCAGTAGCATCGGAGGTTTATGAAGCAATTTAAAATTATTTGTATTGTAAAACTTTGTCAAAGTAACGTGATCTACACGTATTACACATACAACGAATATGAACGTTAGAGCTCGCAATTTGTGTCACTCGCAATTCTCATAAAAGTTTTTGCATGCTTAGCTACTAATAAACAATTTTTTTAAATGACTTCATTAACAAGTAATAATTATAAATCATTATGAATGTATGTAATATGAATATGTGCTAATTAGTCGGCAGTAGATAAAAACAGTTATATGTTCAGGTACAAATAAAAATCAATTTTATGTATCGAAATTGATATTTTATTTTCCGAAATTTAGAAAGTTTTTTTATTTGTGCAACGAAAATCTTAATAAATCGACCAAAATAAATTAAAATAAATTAGAAATACAGATTTAATATAGCTTCGTACTCCAACAACAAAGTAAATTTATTATCCCCCAACAGATGCGACTGAATTTTAAGTATCACACGAAGACGTGTGTATGTATATGTATGGCTACTTGCTTAATAATTTCTGGACACATATATAAAGCAATTCTGAGGGTCTCGCTTAAGTTAACGATGGCGATGGCACTCGGTGACGTCACGTTGAGAGAGAGCGAAGAGTTTAAGTAGGTTACCCGCGGACATGAGAGACGATTGGCTATTTGCCACAGAACATGGTCATGAACGAAACGTCGAATCGAGCTTGCTTGATGCAGTGTAAAAAGAGTTCGCAGACTTATCGTCTGTTTGTATCAATTTTTAGGTCATTCGCTCTCATTCGCAAAATGTCATACGTTCACAAGGGATGCGAGCCTTAGCCTTCGCAGTTGTAGCTTGTTACATCACTAACTTGTTAAATTCCAACTTTTTTTACTTTATCAAACTTATATCTTTCAAACAAAAAATTGTTTTTCATATAATTAATAACGGATTAACTTGTATATTTGTTTATATCATTTATATCATTTAATTAAATGATATATTTATCATGGACAAGAACTTTTATCACTGAATCATGATATTTATAGGTCAAGCTTTTCGTTCTTAGATCTTACTTTTCAAGGAGTGAAATATGTATCTAATTGAGAGTCTGTCAAATGAAGATGTGATGAAAACAAGTGAGTCTTGTCAGACACTCGATAATAGTCGAGCAGGAGACAGGGAAAGACAACGCTCGCTCAGCGTAATTTTACATTCAGGTCGCAGATGTTAAACGGAAAAGTGCATACTCTTCAGCTCTTAATCTCATTTTTTTTTTGTCAAGTTTGTCAATCTCGCATTCTTCGTGAAAGAAGCACGTACACGTATATGATTCTTTTTTCCAAATTATGTTTTTTTGTTATAATCATATAATTACTTTCATTGATTATACTAATCGAAAGAGTAAAAAAATATTGACGATTCTATTTCTATTAAAATTTGCTTATTCATGTGATAAATGCAGATTCAATATAAATGATTAAATACAGTTTTTCATTTCACATAGCCGCGGAGAAGAAAACTATGCTAGGAATATCGATTTATATCATTGAGACAGCTTGAAAAACATTCGACAACAATTTTAAATAAGTAAATAAGTAAGCAAATGCAAAATTCTCATTCTTATCATCACAGATTCGGTTATCATCATAGACATTAAATCGCGCGCTTTCGAAACTGAAAACCTTTAGATATGAATGAAACGGTCATTATAAAAGTTAAACACGCGTTGACCAATCCCATGAATCTCGAGGTCGAGTGCAATCTGTTATTATGGACATGAACGCTGACGCGTCCAGTTTATTTTCATTCTGTGAACACACATATACACGCACACATGCATACACTGATGTGAAACCTATTGTTCGCAGAGACGGCCGTCGACATTAGCGTTATGTAACTGAAAATCTGCGAGAAGTACCGAACACTCTTCAAAATATTTAAGACCGTGTAAAAAGTACTTCTTATGAACATGTTCCTTTTAGGATATCGTTATTATCATACTTTATTTCCTGTTTTGAAATTGTTACTCTCTTTCGCAATTAACACGTTTATCAATGAGTTTTGTATGTTTTACCGTGAAAGTCACAATAAAATTTTTATAAGCATATAATGATAAAAATATAATATAAATAGTTAAAAATATTCTCATGGGCAGCGTGGTGAATTATGCTCTTAATAATTTTGTCATTTAATTTTGTCATTTAATTTAATTTATGCCATTCAAGATAGCATTTATTTTTTAAATGATTCAAAAAGTTCGATAACGCCGACGATTACTAGAATAACACTGAAAAAAGTCATAATTAATATTAAATTATGTGTTTAATCAATTAATATTACATAACTTTAATATAATTTTGCAATATTTTTTTAATTTTTGTTTTATTATATTATTTGTTTTTCCGCGACAATAATGTTCAACGCTATCACTCTTGCAACTATTAAGTGTTTACAGATAACTTTGGAAATTTCCTACATATTTAAGAAAAACGATAACAGAATTAACATTAGAATAAATTTTAAATTTTTTTAAAAACGACATGCTTGAGAATCATTAGTAATATAAATAGCTTTATTGATTAAATATATTATTTAATATTTGTTATCAATATATGAATTTCTTCAGTGGCATCCTAGTAGTCACCGGTTATCGATTAAATTGAATACCAATTATCGAAATTTTCTAAATTATTATAATTGCGACAATTTTTTTGTTTAATTGCGACAACATTATTGAATACTGATAACTATCGTTAAAGCTACACAAAAATCAGAAGAGGTAAAGTTCAAGGTTACAGAAATTTCCACTTTCTACGAATTACTTTTGTGAATAGTTTCGTGCGATTTACAAGAGAAAAGAAAAGTGAAAGGTCGGGAGGTCGTTGTTTCGATATTCACTTTTATTGCCATCGCTTTTGCCACTCAGAAGAGCCTTTTAATTATCCAGCCTACCAAATTTTTTTCCACTATTCAATATCCACCAATTTTTATTTGCTCATATAATTTTTTTATGCGCACAACACATGACGGATAAATGGAACATAAATAAGTAGAAAGTAAAGATAAATATGTGCTTTAATGTTGGTGTTCAATTTAAGAATAATTTAAAAATAAGACTTTTACGATCCTGCCAATACGCTGGTTTATTTTCACTGTTTATTCTTCCTTCGATATTTATCGGTAATTATCGATGTTTTCCGCTAGTTATAATAATAAATCTCAGCTTAGCCGCAATACGGCTTCACATATATTTTTATACGTTTCTTTTATATAATAGCGTTATATTATACGTTATTCTTTAAGTTTACTTAACACACATTTACGTGAATACGTTTGCAATTTGCGCAATTTCTACAATATACCTTTTTGAATACTGTCTTTCGATTAATCGTCAATAATTTTATCTTAAGCGGTAGTAAATTATCTGTTATATGCATAAACTCAGATATTCAAAAGGGAGGTAAACGTCATATTATGACTAGTATAATGATATGTTCGAATGAACAAAGCGCTAATCGAAAAAGGAGAAGAAATAATTCCATCAACCAAGGTTAACATTAAAATACATTGTTCGTTAGCTGCACAGGTGCATTTATTGTATTCATCGTGGAAGTGATCTCATTATGATTGAATTTAATACCTTGAACAGGAAATGTTGCGAGTATGAAGTGAACTGTGATGTTGTTTCGATAAAATGCTGACAACGTTTAATCTCTTAATTATTATTTTATAAGAATAAAATCTTTTTTAATTTATGCGCGAAATACCACTGTAATTAAATTAATCATTTTATTGTTATTACAAAATTTAAATTTAAATTTTGTATCTGTAATTTATTAATATAACAAATACATGTCATTTATTTCTCGCAACGATAATAATCATATTATTGTATGCACATATTTAAAGTGTATATTATAATATATTAATTTGCATAATTATTAAAATATCGTTAGAAAGCCGGATATGATCTGAAAAAATTGTTCGAATATCCAAGTTACACTGCAGAAATACTGAAGAGTTTTCATCGTGCGCGAAGCTGTGAATTCACGATGATTCAACGATTACCGTGTGCGATGTTGCGCGGATGTTTTTAAAATTAAGGGAAAGTTCGGCGAGAAGGAAGAGAAATGTGTAATGTCAGAGCACGCTTTTGTCTGTCCGACTAGTACGCACTGCATCCACTTCTTCTGGTATAGCTTCTCTCCGAAGTCGTAACATTGTTTTCTATTTCTCGGCGTTACCCAACAAGATGTTGTCTTAAGATTTTATTAATTTAGGTTCGATATGTGAAAATTGCAATAATTAATGTCACAAGTGCAAATATTGTGCAACTGCATATTTTCTGCAAGGAACTATGGCTTATCATCAAATAAACGAAACATTAGTATGCTTGTGATAAAAGTTAAGTTTAACTTATATAAAATTTAAATTATGTAAAACTAATATCCAAATATAAAACTCATTTCAATAAAAATTCGGAATTGCAAACTTTTTAAGGATACAAATATATCGTTTGATTAGATCGAAAAAAATTTATGTTTTTGATTAAATATCTTAGACTATCTTATACATAAACATCATGCTAGCATCAAAGTGTAAATAATTGTGATATTCTATAGAAATGAAGTACCAGATATTTTCCCGTTGAGAAATGTGACATTATCTGTCATCAATTAAAATTCAATGAAAAACGCATGCAAATCACCGCGACAACAGCCGACAGCAATGACCGCTCCAATGCGAATGCAATATATTATTAAATGTCTCCACGCGCGTTTTCTAGCCGGAAGCATAGTTTCTCGCGTCCCGATAGACTCTCAATGTCTCCATTCGCGATCTCTGCCATTTTTTCTTCAAAGCGCCAGTGGTTTCTCCTCTTTTCTTCGAGTTCTGCATAGAAATTTCTCCCGCGGAGATTTTTTTCGCATCGCGATGCTTTCGTACATTTTAAAATGTAAAAAATTTAAGCTAAGAGAAAATTTTGTCCGATCGATTCGCGACTTAAAATAAGAAATAGTTCGAAAGACAAAGATATTGATTCATTTATATTATATTAATAAATATTCAATTAAAGATTTTTTTTATCAAAGAATGCTTAATTGTATCTACGTTCACGATTTTCGGATATACATACATGAGCATTTTTACATAAAATGTAGATTGAAAATAGATTTTCTAAATAAATCAGATGTATTTATTTGGTTCTTCGCGTGATACATTTCAATAAATCATGTGCATCTTGCCAAATAAAAAAGATACAACGTTTCCGTATCAAAGAACATATGAGAAGAGATTTTTCTATTTCTTACACGAGCGCGGAAGTAAAAATATTGACGAAAGTAAACGCCGACAAAATCATTCGTCTTGTGCAATAAATTGATACCGAAAAAAGTGTCGTAATTATATTATCTATTTATATCATTTCCTGTTTAGAAAAAAGGAGGAATCTGACATCTCGTTGACTCGCTTGTAGAAAGTTTCGCATCACACATTATAAAAAGATTTTATAAATTATTACCATAAATTAAAAATAATGAGAATTGATTAAATGCTCTTTGAATTGATAAAATGCTCAGAATTGATAAAATGCTCTTTAGTTCCAATTTTGAGCATAGTCGATTTTTTTCACATATGATGTATATTTTATTAAATAAAAATTTTGTATAATGACTTGAAGGAACTGTTTGTTCAAGAATTATCGCTATCGAATGGCATAGTTAATAAGTATACTTGAGTAATTCAACATTTGATAATATGTTCAAAGTACGTTTGTAATAGTCATTGTTATTTGTAACAGACAATCATACAAAATAACAGAAAAACAACATTATTCTTCGAGATAATTGCCATTATCAAAAAGTTTTCATTTTTCCGTATTATATGTATATCTCTTACATAAATATTAGTACCAAAGAAAATAAAAACACATAAAAATACAATTTATATAAAAGACGCGAAATTTGCTTAAAAATTCTCTGACGATTCGCATTATCAGTGACTTCCTGAACTTCCTTCGGAGCCTTACGGCTCTATAAAGACAGAAATTATATGCCGGCAACGAGACCTTAATCATCAATGACGAAAGTAGATCCCTAATAACGTCATCGCAGCACAATGATTCGGAAAGTGAAAAAGCGAACGATCATTGCGAGGAAGGAGGAAACCAGTGCGCCCCATTGCCTGCAAGGCGCCCGAAGAAACTGGAACTTTGTAAATGGAAAATCACAAGCGCACAGTCGTCAACTAGCTGATGACGAAAGTGGATCATTTGTGTGCGTGTCACTAGCTGAAACATCTTCAACTCTTCCAGGAATAAATATTAATGACCGTTAGAAATTGTAGCTCCGATAAGAAAAATAAATGTAGAATGCGCGATTTTATGCGCACAGCTTATCGAGTGTAATTACTCAATGACGAAAGCGGAATTGTCGCGCAACTTTGTAAAGTAAAAAGACAAATAATATAACAAACAAACCGTTCTAGATTTTTTAAAAAGATGCTTCATGCAAAACAGTTCGAGTTCTTTAGATAAAATTTAGTGATGTTACATCTCCTGCCTACATGCATGAAAAGATTTTTCTACAGGGATTCTATAATATCCGTTTTTCTTTATTTATTTCTCTTCTTCTAAATAATCAACCGCTTGATATTTTGCCATTTATATTAGTTTCTTCTATTTTATATCTAACAAGTTAAATTTTTCAAAATCATTTTTTTATTCTTTGTGAAAATCGTTTCCATTACAAGGCTATGCAACCTAGAATTAAACTGATCCGCAATAATCTCATAATTTTACCTACATCAATCTGTTAAAAACAGTGCTGAATCTTCAAAAATGTATCATAGTCGTCAGCTGCGTTATATATTGCTGTCTGACGAATTCCTTCGGTATTCCTGCACCAACTTTCATCCTTTGATCAAGGAGGAGAGCCTTCTCGACAGCATATGTGGCACAACGGCGTGGTTTCACGCGCTGTATATTATCCGTGCGTGGCCATTTATGCCACGGCAATGTGACTTCCTTCCCGAAACTCCGATCGAGCGTCAGTTTGCGCCGCTCGCGAGGGAAAATTATGAGGCTGTTACGTGCGACCGTATGTCCAGCGTGTTCGCGTGGTGACAGTGACTTTCATTCGTCGTAATACTAAGCAAAGGGGAAGGTCGCATATCCGCAATCATTAACATGCGGGAAAATATGCCGGAAGTATGCGCGTATCAACACGCTGATCACCGTCTGTCTTCAGAAAGCAACGCACTCGAATCGCCGGAAACAGGCAGAGGAAACCGAAGTTCACTTAGAAATTTTGAGTAGTTTTCCATCGCAAGAAAGAGAAATTGCTTTTAATTAAGGTTGATTAATTAAGGAATCTTCCCACGATTTATATCATCGATTGCATACCTACATTAAAACGTCAACACAATGTGCGATAGATTTTCCAAATTGTTTGAAAGTTCTTTATTTATTTTGGCAAATTTCAATATATTTTTAAATGTTTATATATTTATAACGCATAAATATTTTAAAGAATTTTACATAAGACAGGCAAAAACTGTTTATGCATAATATGAATGTAAAATGCCTCATCCAAGCATGGCCTGATTCTCAATAAGATCTACTTATTTTTAATCTCTTTAGAAATTTCAAAACTTATACGATTGATTATTTATGTCATAATAATATTTATTTTTCTTTCTGTTCGCTGTTAATGTACAAGCTCGTACGGTATTTTGAATATTTTCAGAGAAAGGCGGTCAAAAACTTTTCTACCGCTTTCTATCTAGATATTTGCTATATATCTCATATCAATATATGATAAGAACGATACGACATAGTTACAGCTTTGAAGAGAAAATCAAACCATAGTGACTGCACATCCTCTACATTGCAGCGATATACGAAAAGCGACGGATCGTCGACGAGAAATTTCTTTTGCGGTCCAGTCACGTCATTGCGCGTGCAATTAGCGTGAAATCCTGTTTTCAATGGGACAGGGTTTAAATTGATACGCTGCGATCCTGTTTCCTTATCACTAGCTGTGAAACCCGAGTAAGAAAACGCAGGTGTCGAAAGCGTATGATACCGCGATCGATATATATCATATAGTATAAATGAAGATTGTACGTACATACACATGTTACATAGAATGTTATATTGACATATACAGAAGAATAGACATATAGAATGCAAAACGTGTAGTAAAGCGAGATCGACGTAAGATTATATTATTTTGTGTAATTTTTGCCAGATGTTTTATCAGTCTAGACTAACATCTACGCTATGTCCACGCACTTACGTAAGTCTGTACGCGGTGAGCTTAAGTGAGTCTTCTTTCGTTGAGCCCACGATGGGTCAAATAACGGTCAGCCGCGTATTCCACTTGGCCAACCTATGCTCGCACCTCGATTAACTGCGCCGACTCGTAATTTCAGCGTCGACGCAAATTTGAGAACAATCCTCTCGCGAGATATCCTTCTTCCGAAAGGAAAAACCTCGAAGGAAGAAAAGTTTCTAAAATTTTTAAGAATTGAAGATTGATCGGAGAATAAAATGATAACCAAACATCAGATATATTTTTTTAAAATAAATGCAATAAAAATTCACAATTAATATTCCAATTCGAAAAGTGGATAAATTAGCGAAATTGAGAATATGGTCTCATAATGTCTGCTTGAAAAAGCTTGGAAGTCAATGTTCATTCGTTCAAATATTGAACTACTTAAGCAGCTGTTACAAATTTGATAATTTTTTATCTGTACTTCGATAGTTGTTTTATCACACAAATGGAAAAGGTAATGATAAATAAAATAGTTTAGATAAATGAAATAGGTAAAATGGAAAGAAGGGATATTCGGAAGTGCAGCGCGCGCCACTCGCCGTTCGCGGTTGCGTATGCAACTTTCGCCGAAACTGATCTCACTGACCCACTACAACCGCCAATCTAGCGGATTGGAATAGGAGATTAGCAGGCTCCGTGAAACCTAATTGAAACTATAAATGTATGGTGTAATAAACTACACAGCTCGAAATTATAAAGCGGTGAGGCAAACTTTGACCTACACTTCTGACTTTTTTCATCGCGGATGTAACATAATTGAAAATAATAATTACAATATAACAGAGATATACATATATATTGATATTATATAACAAAGATATATATTGATATTATTATATATTAATATTATTTATTTACACAAACAACAATGTTAAGATGGTATAATAGTTATTGTTGAACAATAAAATAATACATATTGTTTTTTATGATTTTTTTAATAATACTTTAAAATCAGATTAAAAGACTTAATCACGATTGTAACTATAATTGTTTTATTCAAATTAACATTTATATTAACATATATTTCATTTTATAAGGAAAGATTTTTTTTAATAAAAAATAACTTTGTAATAAAAGTTGCATAGAAGAACAGATGCTGTGGGCATCGAGCCAATCGCAAAGATGTATCTCGTGCTCGACTATACGTTTAGCCTTGACACGCACGTGGAACGTCTGCATACGATATAACTCATTCAGCGTAATTCATTGGAGCCGTCGGCTCCAACTCATTTCCGCTTCAGCTATTTCCAATGCGATCGCAGTTCCGAATAATAAAAGCAATGATTCACAAATTCGCGTTACCCGTTCACAATAAATTGCTCGCTAAATCCCTTGGTGAATTACTGGTCATTCGTCAAACTGCCCGGCGCTATTTACCAATTGAGACTTCGTGGGAAAAATTTTAAATTAGATTAGGTTTCACTTCTGCTATCTTTTCCTTGTCGTTCTCTAATTTGAATAATACAAGATAGAAATGTGAATATAAAAATTAGTTAAATAATTATATTCCTTTCTCTTCTTTTCTCTCTTTCTCTATTAATGGCAAAATCCATTTATCAATGTAACGGTGAAATTAAAAATATCGCGGTCAATAAAACGGGCTTGGATTTTTATTGATAGAAACATCTCAATCATCTCCAGAAGAAACTTCCGTTACCGACATAGAATCCGCTAACACTGTAAACGAATTCTTACGGGAGAATCGAACGGGTTCCGTTAACTTCGGTGCGACGCGTTCTGTCAATCCAAACGGGAATCATTATTATTTTCCACACATTCGAAGGACGCCGTCGTGCCATTGCTAACCTACTTACAAGTAACAGTAACGGGCGTGACAAGGTCCCAGGTGTGCCGAAAAATTTCGTATGGCGTAACAGTATCGTATTGGGATCGCAGATACGTGCGACACCGAAAGCAAGTCGTTATCTATTTCTCCATGCGTGTTTCTCTCACGTTGCTCGTCGTAGCGCGAAAAAAAAGAAATTAAAAACAACACCTACGACCGTGAAAACGTCACGCAGGTTTTCATCACGAGACTTCCTCGATCGCGTCGCAACGACGTGATTTTCGACGCCTCGTTTGCCACCGAGGAAAGTGCAAGTTACGCTCTACCGAATGCAAATTCTTTCTTTGGTAATTGCGCGCACTTTTCGCGGATATCCTCGCATGGACGATTAATTGCAGTTTTTCAACGAATGGCTAGCCTCGCGGTGACGCTTAACGCACAACAAGTGTGATTTTCCTGCAAAATTGCCTGGAAATTTATGATTGAGTCTGTTTTCTCTGAGTATTTGAACGCACTGATGCTGATATTACAAATTAAAGCAGAGATTTCACGACATTTATAACCCATAATTATAGTTTATTTATTAATACTGTTCTCATATTAATTATATTATCACGGATATTATTAATTTAAGAAATTAGATAAGCATTTGAATCTTATAAATTTGTATTTACTGTATTGCTAATAAATGTATATAAAAATTAGATTTCTTTCATATTTCATTATCTTATTTTTATTAATTCCATTTCGTTCGATTTAATTATCTTAATTTTTTATTGCATTTCTGTATTTTATATTTTTTTTATGATTGCAGGTAACAATACCAAAGAATACAAAATAGCATGCCAAATCAAGGTGGAATATCAAGTCGCATCTTCTTATTGTGCGTTTTCTTGACCAGTTCGACATGGATTGTTGTTGGTACGTCAAAAATAGCTTTATTAGATAAATGATATTTAGTTGCCTTTTTTATACATGTGAAAATTTTTAATAGTCACATGAAAGTATTAAAGCGAAACTTATGCATTGAATAATCTGAATACCGAATAAGAAAGCCAACAATAAATTACGTAACAAAAGTGAACAATAACAGTGGAAAATATGTACATTACCGCTTATGTAATACAGAAGAGTAAGATGAGACTTACTCTTTATCTTTGCAAGCTGAACTTCTAACAGCGGTGCAAATTTTACGGCGGATGACGATTGGCGGTTTAAATCGAAAAATAGAACGCGATTCATTGAGTGCAACCTCGTAACCTCTTTTTACCGAGAAAGTATTTAGGATTTGCATGCAATTCGATTGATTATATCCATGAAATTATGTGACTTCCCTTGAACAGCGGGTTACAGGCTATTCCGAGCGTAACGGAGAAATTGCACGTTTTCGAGGCAAGGTGCGTCGTGCCTTTCGTGCTTTATGAGAAAAATCGACATACTTTATTCAAACAATCCCGCAAGATTGCAAATGATTGATCGTGATTAATCGCAGCGTGAAAAATGGACATTTCCTTCCGCATGAAACGGTCCGATGAATCACATCACGCGATTGCCCATTTATTTTTATATTCGCCCGCTAGAAAGTTCATAATGTTGCTCGCAAATGACGGAGAAAAGACTCGTCTTTTTTATATAGCAATCATTTTTACAACAATTTCACTCTGTAATCCATAATTCATAATTTGCCAAATTTTTATTCTTTATAGGTACAGCAGAATTTTTATTAATGCTTATTAATGCTTAATATTAATACTTTCTTCAACACATATACATACATAGTTTATAGCATTAATTATTTTGGTATTAATCGTGTATTATCTAAAAGAAAGAATCCAATTTCCAGCCGCATCCAGGCAAACTTGTAATTATTTGTGTCACAAAGCTCGCTAACACATAATTATCATTTCCAACAGTGTTTGCGCAACGGATGCTCTTTGCGAAATTGTAAAATTAACTTCGCGAGTGTCCGATTACACAACTTGCAACAAATGATCCGCTGAAAACGAAGGACTGTCGCGATTCTCGCGTTCACTGCTTAATTAAAGAACCATTTCTGTTCTTTCACAGGAAATCCCATTTGGTACAGAACGAAACGGGAAACGGAGATAGCGTCGACCAACTGGACAGCACTCGCCGACGAATGGATCGCGGCAAAGACCAGAGCCGCCGAAAGAATGGACGTCGCTCTACTACCGTTCAACGAGAGATTCCGGGAATTACCGCCTACGGCGGAGACCTTCATCGTTAACGGCACGAGCTCGGATCAATTAAAACGGGTAAGGGAATTTCTTTCATTCGTGCTTGCATAGCCGAGTCGCGAGCAAGATTGTATCTGTGTATTCAAACCGGAAATCTGCGTTGTCACTGTCGATTACGCAAGATCCTTCCTTCGTTATCAATCGGAAACTTTCTCTGACGAGCGGTATAAGCGCTACGAGAAATTGTCCGCTTTTCTTCAGTCAAAAATTGACTGAGGACTTATGGTAGTGATATATCATTGTCTGCGCGCTGCAGACGTTTTAAAAACATCTGTAAACTTTTGAAAAACATTGAAGATAATTCTAACGCTATTGTTGGAGTCGTTTATAACTTATCTTCTTTGCTTATAACTTCTAATAGTTTTATAATTTTTATATTAGGTAAAATGTTTTTATAAATATCACGAATTTATAAATTATAAAGATTTATTTCGATTAAATTTTGCTAACCCAAATATTTCTCATGTAAAAATCCCAGTTCTTTTTTACACAAGTATATGTATATATGCTTATATAATATATACTCTGTTCTTTTTATATCGTTCTATATAACTTTTTTATAATTCTTTTTCTCATAAAAATTTTAAAGAATCAAGAAAAATAGGGGTAGCTGTTGAACACTCCGTAAATATTACATCTCCGCTACAAACATTGATTAAATTTAACAATTGATATCAACGATGCGACTTACACGATCTGTTTCTATTTCAAGTAATTATACGTCGGGCGCAATCAGACCGTTAAAAACACACCCGATGCACTCGATTAATAGGAAAAGTAGCATCTACCGTCGTACTGATTTGAATTTGCGTTGATTCAAAACAAATGTATTGTTTCCCGAATTGTTATCGAATAAATGACGCACGAATAAAATCGGAAAAATTGACGCGACATCGACGAAACGTAATACAATCATGAAACGAAGAAAGAAAGGATCTCAACAGTTGTCCGCGATTGCTCCGCTTTTATAATGAAGAACGGAAAATTGGTCTAATCGATGCATTTTCACTCTTGCATCCACCTTAATCGATCACATGCGCATTTCTCCTCGATATGTGAAATTGACGTATATCCAAAAGCATTTATCAACCGCAAGTATTTATCACGCATCAACGTGTGTGACGATGTAATTGCTACATCAAGAATTGCATCGCAAAATTATTAAATTAATAGCTGAAGCAGTGCTCCATTGGATCGGTTAATTCGTTTAAAAAAATATATTGCTGCAAATATAAAAATTTCACAGTTCATCCTAAAAAATCCGAGATTATCGTCTGCGTTCTTGCGATCATGTTTAATCGCCTTCTATTTTGCCTCTTTTTTTCTCCTTTTTCTTATCTCTCTCTCCTCGCCTGACATCCGATGGGAGACGCTACGATGTCGCCGCGACTCTCACTTTCAGTGCCAAAATACTTTCACCAAGGCGACCGCCGACAAACGCCGTGGCGGCGAATGCAAGTATCTATCTTCTAGCCTTCCCATTCGTGTGTTTACACGCATACGGTGCGTAATACGGTGTCAATGACTTTCGTCCGCGAAAGTCGCGCGCGCGATCATCGATACTATTCGTCACCGCTTGCGTAAAAGAAAACGCCGGTGGGCACCGCCGCGCGCGCGGAACTCCCTTCGATCTCTCGGAAGAGACGCATGCTCGATTATCTCGAGATCGCAGAAAGAAAGTCACGCGATTGCAGGTGCGCAGGAAGCGACGGATGGGAGATCTGTTCCAATTCGGTGTTTGATCCATCTTGCGTTATGAAACGACACTTATGGATGCACGCTGATTAATTTTCAGCTTGTATCCGTACGTTAAATTGCAGTTAAATTACTCGCGGATGCTGTGGGACATGGAAACGGTCCAGCCAAGCGGACATCTCTCTGGGTTTGTGGACAAAGCTCTCAAGCTGCTAGACCTGAGACAGGTGATGATGGAGGTTGAAACATCCGTGATGTCTAAGGTCTCTTGTACCGCCTGCAAGGTCGGCGCCGGTTTGCTGCAGCACTACATAAAAACCGGCAAGAACGACGAGGAGATCATGGCGAGCATCTATCAATTCTGCGTGTCGCTCAACATACAGAGCCCCCGAGTTTGTCAGGGAGTCACCATGCTCTTTGGGGTAGAGTCTGATTATATTTATTCATTTCCATCAATCGGTGAAACAAGGTTTCAAACTAACAAATCCACGATCGTAGGGGGAGGTGATTTATGTTCTGAAACAGGTGAACATGGGTCCAGCGCAGATCTGCAGCTTCGTAATCGGCGATGCGTGCGAGGACGAGTTTAACCCGCTGCACGAATGGGAGGTGGCCTTCCCGCCGGTCAAGAAACCGCCGATCAAGCCGCCGATCCCGCCGCAGGAAGGTGCACCGACGTTCAAGGTCCTGCATATCTCCGACACTCATTACGATCCTTACTATCAAGAGGGTGCGAACGCCGAGTGCAACGAGCCGCTCTGCTGTCGGCTGACGAATGGCGCTCCGTTGACCGCCTCGGCCGCCGCTGGACGATGGGGCGACTATAGAAAATGCGACACGCCCAAGAGAACGATCGACCATATGCTGAAGCACATCGCCGACACACATTCGGTGAGCGATTAAATTTATCGTCGCGAAATTTAAAAGGCGGTGATGAAACGAAGATGTTTATCATTCAAATCTTGTGTCACTCGAAAAATATTTTTAGCGATACGACCGATAGACAATAGAGAAATGATTGATTTATCGATTATGACTTAGTCTCAAATTAATTTCGTTAATTTTCAAATTAATTCATTAATAATTATTTTTTGCGAGGAAGTTTCAATCTCCGGGCATTGCGTCATAGATTTTTCGATTGTTTTTTTTTTTATTTTTTCTTTTCATATTAACCCATTAAGGTCCATGGCAAGCCGAAATAGCGACAAACTATTAAATTCATAGCATAAGATAATAATAAAGTTTATATGATTTTTCTTTTATTTTGTTTGTTAATAAAAAATTGTTTAAACAAAAAAAACTATGAACCTTATTTTCACCTTTTATTATGAATCCAATAGTTTGTCACTATCTCGACCGTGCTTGCTATGAGTCTTAACGAGTTAAAAAGGGAAAAATTTTTCTTTATTAAAAATAATTTTCAGGATATCGATTATATTTTATGGACTGGAGATCTTCCCCCGCATGATGTGTGGAATCAAACGCGAGAAGAGAACCTAAAAGTCTTACGTGACACGGTCGCGCAGATGGTGGAGATGTTTCCCGGCATTCCGATTTTTCCGGCTTTAGGAAATCACGAGAGCGCACCTGTAAACAGGTACATCCGCCACATATATATAAACTCGCACTTTCACTCTTCTAGAAAATATCACCTCGGGTTACGATTAATTTGTGATATATGTATCCAGATCTCACACAGACATTGCAGAGCGTTTTCTCTCGAGAGATTTTATCGTATAGTGTACCGATTTTAGTTTAAAAGAAGAAAGTTGTACGTAAAATAGGACACGAGAGAAAGGGAAGGGGAAAATATCTGAGCCATGGTCAAATATTTCCTACTCGGCAATTAAATTTTCAAATGCTTGCCTGAAAGGATTCCAGGAAGTAGGAAGCATGGATTAACGCAATGATTTAAAAACCTATAAAAATTCCTATTATCAATTCATATTATTGCTTCTATACTAATGGGAATAAGTCTTCTTTTTACGCAAAATATTTCGATGAAAAGAAGAGATTTTACGTATTCTTGGATCTTTTCTAAAATGAATTATTCAACTAGGACGCGACCTATTTCCACTTTTTTTTTAGCTTCCCTCCACCCTTTGTGCCTGAAGAGAACAGTATTTCGTGGTTGTACAACGAACTCGATAAACACTGGCGACTTTGGCTGCCGGCCGGTGTGTCCCATACTGTCCGTCGCGGTGCCTTCTACTCGGTCTTGGTTCGACCTGGTTTTAGAATTCTCTCAGTTAACATGAATTATTGCAACAATAAGAATTGGTGGCTGTTGATCAACAGCACGGACCCGGTCAGCGAATTGCAGTGGCTCGTATACGAGCTGCAGAGCGCGGAAATGAACGGCGAAAAGGTGCACATAATCGGCCACATACCTCCGGGACATTCAGATTGTCTGAAGGTGTGGTCGAGAAATTATTATCACATAATCAATCGGTTCGTACTTGATCGTTCGTAAATCACTATCGAACTACATATTATTAGATGACAAATGTTCTCCTTCCGCTTAGTTATGAATCAACTATCACGGCACAGTTCTTCGGGCATACGCATTATGACGAGTTCCAGATATTCTATGATACATCAGACCTTGGTAGAGCGCTCAGCATCGCCTACGTCGGTCCTTCGGTCTCGCCATACTATGATCTCAATCCCGGCTACAGGATATATTACATCGATGGAGATCACTCCAAGACTACAAGAGTAAGTAAAACACTTCCTCATAAGCATGATCGGTAGAATATATCAGGAATGATTGCGCGAACGATCTAGCAACACCCTGTCTTAAGCGTTATTTATCATTTCCTAACTGATGCGCGTATTCCAGATGGTCGTCGATCACGAGAGCTGGGTCATGAATTTAAAGGAAGCGAATCTTTACGACTATCCGATCTGGCATAAGTTGTACAGCGCGCGGCAAGCCTACCAAATGGCGTCACTCTTGCCAAAGGACTGGGACTCGCTGATCGACAAGATGTCTAATGAGCCGGCCTTCTTTGATCTCTATTACAAGTAATTCTGCTCCTATTACGATGATTAATACCGTAATTTCTTAAAAAAAGCTGATCAGAAATCTTGTAATATATTAACTAAAAATTTATTATCACACTATAATGTATGATCCATTACTTAAATCAATCGAGTTTTAACGAATGAAGACACGGACGAAGATACTTCAGGGCACTTTAGAAAGAAAAACCAGGCTTTGAGAGTCAATATTTGCCTTAAGAAAAGTAATACATATTTGCCTTTGTTCTTTGCAGACATTATTACAAAAACTCTCCGGTGCGACCGATGTGCAACGACGAGTGTCGCAAGAGATTGCTCTGCGATTTGCGCAGTGGAAGGAGCCATGATCGAAAGGCGTTATGCCAGAGCCTGGAAGCGAGAATAGATGACGAGACGAGAACAGGCTGGCGTGCGTGGATCTACAAGGGACTTGCACTATCGTACGTAAAGGATTTGTGGCTGGAAATATATTCCGGCAATGTTACGACTAACGAAGTCGATTAAGCAAACACCAAATGAATGTGTCTCGATCATCATTTTACAAACTGATCCGCAAACTTGTAAATCTCTCTATTTCTTAATTCTCATAGATCTAATCTTTCTTACTTACACAAAATAAATTTATCTCACTTTTTTTAGCACTATATCCACAACTAAAGTCAGCTATTTTATTTCACACGCATTTTTCGTACTAATAAAATTTGCAATTGCAATAATTTTACATGGACTTGCAAAACAATAATTAAAATGTTGAGAAAACTGTAATAATTCATGGTAACTCGAAGGCCTCTATTTAACTGAGATTACCGACATAAAAATTTCACAATAAGTCGTTTAAAATGTTGTAAATATTGATACAAATAACTTACTATTAGTTTGATTGTAATTGTGTGACGATATGTTAACGAAATACAAAAAAATATTAACAATGTTTACATATTAATAACACTGATAGTAAGTTGCTATACAGACTGATTAATTAATATATTAATATGTTAATTAATATATATACTTATATGTATACATACACATAATGTATATATATCAGTTAAGCGTATCAATATGCGTGTCGCTTACAAAGGACATGTCACTATCTGAAAATATCCGATTTAACTCTTTGAAATAGATGTTATTGTAGTGTAATTTATTAGAAAAAATTTCTGCTCATTAATTAATATAATATTGTTTTATCTACAATGCATGAAGTAACTATATATGTATATGTATTACACTCGAATGAGTTTTACATAATTGATTAGATACATGAATGTTATTATTTAACATTTGCATGAGAGATTGAAAATACTAATTTCATTCAAGTGAGAAGCATGAGAATAAAGGAAAATATTTTCAATCTTTTTCATATGTTTCAGAGTTTCCCTCGCGAAATATACGTCGTAATTCAAGATAACCGTTTTTATACAAGCTCCTTGAGTGTCGGCTATACGTATATATATATATATAAATAAAATTTTTATTACAAATTATGAGATATTACGTAATTTTAATCGCGTGCCTTATTGACTGAAACGTTATTATAGATATTATAATATTATAAATATACAGTTTTCTTTATAACATGACAATTTTCCAATAAAACAAGCAATATATAGAAATGGTGTTGGGATTGTCCGATCTATTGTAAATACCTTTTAACTATTTCAATTAATTTCAGTATTGCACAAAACCGCGCATAACAAATATTAACGAATAAATTATTTCGCAATATGCAAAAATGCTTTTATTAGGAGCATTCATAACCAGTGAGAAGCGCATCGCGACATTTGAGCTAGCTTTGTCTCGTTGAAAACATCAATTTGTACATATCTAGAAATATAGTAGCCTTGTGTTTGGTGGCGGAGGGTAGCAACTGATGACATTTCTATCTTCTACATTGCACACAATAGTAAGTAGCACGAGTATGTACATAAATTATAAACAAATTTTGTACTCATTTATAACATCAACTGCTACAAATTTTATCAACAAGATGTCAAAAATATAATAATCTGTTCATTTATTATATTTTTGTTGAAATTTTTTAACGACAGAATTTATAGCAGATACTTGTATCCTGCAAAAATATACAAAAATTAAAGTTTTGAAAGTTTAATTCTTGCATGCTAAAAAATTTAAATCCAAGAATAATTTTATTGCTATTATAATAAAGCTGTCATTTTTCTCTCGTTCGATAACTCTTATTAATATGCCAAAATTGATTCTCCATTTTTAATTATCCATTTCAAATTTGGTAATTAAAATGAATGTCATCATAATCGAAATTTCTTTTACAGAATGTCCGTGGTTATGGCCATCCCCAGGTTCGCGTACAATTTACCAAAGTACGTTTTAGGACTGGGTTAGAACAAGGAAACGGACGCCAAGTGCAAATGTATAACTCAACTTGTGATGTTAAATTATTAATAATATTCACGATATCGTCATCGTCCTCAAAACGCGAATTTTGATGCCGTTGACGATCGACAATTATATTCGTCGAAGTTGAATATCGCGTTTGACTCGCAATCGCGTTTTATAGAAGCTAACACATTAATCATTCAATCTTGAAAGAAACTCTAGAAGAACTCGAACAAAGTAAAATAAATTTATACATTTCTATAAAAAAAAATGATCAAGAATTGAAATTTTCTCATTTAAAGAAGCACGATTTAGTCGAATATTAAAATACTTCGTTTTAATTTCAATTTTCAATATGCGAAATATACGAGAAAATATTTTATGTAGCTTCTTATGTTTCATTCAAGAATAAGCATAATTATCGATACATTGTTGTCGATAATCTGAATCTAATGAAATTGCGCCGTTTTCAAGCCGTTCTGAATTCTCTAACGAGTTTTATGTTACATATGTAAATATATTCAAATTTTATGATTGTGCAGAACTCTCTTGATACACGTTATAGTTAACGAATTAGTTCATCAAACGCATATGAAATCATCTTATTTACATGCATCAGTCAGATTAACTTCGGACAAACATTGATTAACATAACCGATTATTAGTTTATTCGATACAATTATTAATTTTCTCTTATAGCAAAATTACTAATTACGAATTACTTAATTCTTTATTTCTAATCCTTATTATGCAACAAAAAATTAATTCTATTCACTGTAATAAGAATATAATGCTATGAATATTGCTTAACGAATTGTATGATTGTCAATTAATATACATTTCTTTGAATGCAGATTAATTTTAATATTTAATTTACTTTTTATCTATTTCTAATGCTTGAAACTAGAAACTAAAAAGATAAAAGGTAACTTAAACTGAGATTATAGTTAATCTACATTTATAGAAATATACATCAACCAGAATTTAATCGAAGATGCTTTTAGTAATCAAATCCCACGATTATCGCTGTATATTTCTTATTTATACAGATAACACTGTATGATACTTATATACGAGAGAAATTAATTTATCAATCATAATCAATCGTTAAACGTGGGATATGATTGCGCGGATAATATCTTGATAATCTCCATAATTCAGAAACGTTTAGAACATGAGCGCGAAAATTTATGCACGAATGTGTGTGCTCTCAGTGTTCCTAATATTTCGATTGATCCGCGACCTAGTCCAGAATGCGTATTGATTACTTCGCTCATTAGTATAATACAATATCGTGCATTATCGAAGTAGACTAACAAAGAGATGCTGGATTAAGTCGTTTTCAAATTGGACAATTAATAAATTTATCGAGGGACATAGATAAAGAGTGTTAATAAAAAAAGAAAAAAATGATGCCCCCTAATGGACGTTCTGCGAAATGGACAAGCATATAAATGATAATATCCCGAATTGCAGAGAAATCACGCGGCGAATTTATTGTACATAGAGGAAAAGTTTTATTTATTCACAAATAGTTGTGTTTTCGCTGACGTTGTTGTTTTGTATTAAATATATTTTGATATACTTCAGCCGTTTTTATTTTGTTTCACTTCCTTTGTTTCACTTTTTTTCAAATTGGAATCCTCGGAATCGTGTGGATAAATTTAAAAGATTTTTAACCAAACCGTTTTTTTAATCAAGAGACGGTAGTGTCTCGCGTCAAATGTTAGTGTAACGCGAAACACATCGGATAACAGTAATAACACTATTAATTTACAATTTTATATATGTATTTATACATATATCGGAGACATTATATTAAAGAGAAAGGATATTCAATGCAATACAATCAATGAGAATTATCTACAAAACGTACATCAGCAGAATCATGAGACATGAGTTTAGCGAAATGTTCTTTGATTAAAATTCGTGAAATAGTTGTGAGATAAATAATAAGCTTCTGTAATTTATCTTACTTTCTCCGTGAAATCGAACAAATTCATTCATGATACGATCACAGATTAGCGAATTAAAACATGCTGTCGTGCTACTATCTGCACTTATAAAAATCAGCCTATAAAAGAAAGAAAACTCAAGAAAATTAAAGCTCTTTTGTGATCAATCAATTTCTTCTTTCATACTTTCATACTTCTTCGGATTGGATTTCATTGTTTACGAAATCATCCGAAAGTCTCGTTTTATAATTTTTAAATTAATAAAAATTATTACAGCATAACACGGATATTATTATTGCCATCTTATATATATTTCCTCCTGCTCCTTTGTCATTTTCACCAATTATTAATTATCAGAAATAGTGATTTACTTAAAGAATTTTTGATATTATCATATAATTATTGAAACATTTTTTGTCACGAAATTCTAAATTACTAAAAATTAAAGTATAGTCACACATGGCAATCGATATCGTGCATCGTAACGTAAATTAAAAATGCGAGATGAAATTATACATAGATAGCCGCGATACTGTAATATTTGAAAATATACTAAATATACTATACGCTTTGTCGATTGTTCGCGAGCTACACCTTCGGTCATGTACGAATCTTGTGAAATGTGCATTCTAACAAATCATCAATATGCCCAATCAATATTACACGATAATCAAATGTTACAAAGAACAATTGCAAGGTTGATATAGAGTTTATAATTACCAATTAAATTAAATAACTCGCGATGTCAGCTCTCTTGAAACCAGTGTATCTCACGTCCGGCACGTTGTGTTAATAAAGACGAAATATTCAAAGTAGGAATGGGCGATATCGTGTCGATTATTTTGACATCGATTATTTTTCTTTTACAGAATCGATTATTCAACGATGTTTTCTCAACTNGATTATTCCCTAAACGATAATTTTTTTTGTTCGATGTCACTAGAATTGTCACTAGCATTCGCAAACGTTCGGAAGTGGCTTCACCTTTTCTAAAGGTTTTATTTTTCTTAACTTAACTCACGCAGAATCTTAAATATACCTCTATTAATTAGTCAATTATATTATAGGAGCTTAAATTCTTCTAAAAATTTGCTGTAGGATAATCTGTCATTCGGCGTTCGGTGACCTTCNGCAACACTCAGTCGCATTCTCCAGCGTCACACGGCTCGCGCATTCTTTGGCGGCGCTCGGCAGCAGTAGGCGGATTGGCGGCTTTGGCATGCTCGGCGTGCCACTGACTCGGTAATTCAACAATTTTGCAGTGCTTCCACGACTGTCTTCAAGATTTTCGTAAGTCCATCTATTCATTCGCGTTATAAGTTAAAATGTGAGATAATGATTGCGTTCGGCGCGTACTGTGATGTTACGTTTTAATAC